>JAVTVY010000472.1:0-33242 GCA_036873755.1 Hanleya hanleyi
AGCCCTGTTTTTTAAGTTTCTGCACCAATGTTTTGTGACTTTGATTAAAATCGTCACATTTAACACAGAATCTAGCAAATGCTACTAAGCGAGATATGTATACGCCATATGCAGGTCCCACTGGAATATTAATGTCCAGAAAGGGATAGTTTACGATGTCGAAATTGTAATCATCTCTTTTGTCATAAAGTCGACGAGAGAGAATGCCCGCTTCATTTTATAGAGATATAGATCTAAATATGATGTGCCTGTAGGGCTATCTGTAGTTTCCTTCAAATCCAGTGAAGGTGGATATATATCCTTCACTGCGTCATTTATATAGCGATTATCCACAGCGAGAAGATCGTCTATATAGCGTTTGGTGAATGAGAAGGAACGGGCTTTGAATGGATCGGTTTTTGAAAGCACCTGCATATAGTCATATTCATAAGAGAACAGATACAGGTCGGCCAACAGGGGTGCACAATTAGTACGCATTGGAATACCTATATGCTGCTGATATATTGTGTTGCCAAATTTCACATAGATATTTTTAATGAGAAATTCAAGCAACTCTATAAACAAAGAAACATCCCATGAATGATATCTCTTGTATGTAGTAGAGCTAAAGAATGCTTTATGGTTTCTGACATTAATATATCTACGATCAGTTTTCTTGAACACAGATACTATAAATGAACTTAGACGGTCAATAAGGTCCTGATGAGGGATTGTAGTATGGAGATTCGAGAAATCCCATGTGGATACATGTCTGTACGGTATGTGACCTTTAGCATCAAGTTCTTCCGTAAGACATTTTGAGTTTTTCAATATCCACATACATTCAACGCCAAAGTTCTTAGAAATGATGGCGCAATACCTTTCCCAAAATGCTTTTACCTCCTGAAGGGCCCTCGTCAATAGGGTTGAAAGAGGCTTGGTGGTGCAGCTTCTAGAACCAGCTATGAATCTAGCTTTGTATGGTGATTATGCATTTTGGGAGTCCAGTATAGTTGAGGTATGTCGTTATGATTGGTTGGAAGACAAATACCTCTTTCCCTGAGAAACTTTTTGTGATTGTTAAATAAATCTTCCAGAGTAAATGCAGTTTGGGAGTAAGTAGACGTATTTGATGAAGGTATGTCTACGCTCAATTCTTTAACCAGCACCTGGTAATAGTAATATTTACATATGAATATTATATTATTCGGAGCTTTGTCTGCTGGGACTATGACGAATTTACTCTGGAGATTTGCTAGAACTTCTTGCGAATTGAGGTTTCTCAGTACTGGTTTTGCTTGGGGAAGAGTACTTCTGTCAATATGGCGGATTGTTTCAACGACCTTGCTCTTGGTGAGGTCCAGCCAATCAGCGAGTACTGTAGGTTCAACTTTTCCTCGCTTAGACCAATCAATAACGTACTGTTCCAATGCAGACAGGACTATCTTCTGGTCGGCCTGCAGATTTATTCTTCTTGGCTCTCTATATTTAGGTCCTTTCATCAGGAGTAATTTCAGATCCTTATCACTCACCATATCAAGAGCACCAGTCACAATATGTGTGCATGGTGTATAGATAAAGTTCGATGATTCACAATCACAAATATAGCCTCCTGACGTGTATAAGTTCCAGTCAAACTCCTTGACAGCATTGGAGTAATTGAATATTTTGGTGGCTATAGATTTAGTATACTTATATGAAATGCAAGGAGGTTCTGTGAACTTAAAATAGTTTGATACAGCGTTGCGTACCTCTGGATCATTCAGGATTCGAGGTAAATTAATGATGTCCAGTCCTTTATCTAAGTAGTTGAGTTTCAAGAAAAGCCGATCTTGAGAGGTTTCGATTATGTTCACTGAACGATACAACCGAAAATACGCTATATCTTGACATACTTTAATGATTTTTGATGGTATTATATTTCCTGAAGACGCAGATTGTTGTATATCTCTGGCTATTTGATCTGAAGCTCTCAGAGGTAACGCATACAGAACTGTACGTAAGCTATGTATACTATTGGGTGTGTTAGTTAAACCTACTAAGTAATTTAAAGTGATATGATCGTGAATCATCGAACTATTAAACTTTCGCCAACCACGGCTGCGATGTCTCCGTTGATGGGGTTTAAATAGTTGGGTAATGTTGGATATATTTGAACGGCGGTTTGTAGCATTGCCGAACCCACTGACATTATCATTTAAACCAAACGGAAACACTGACCTAAGTTCTAGCATCCAGAATAATTCCCGGTCTCGGATTTTTCTCTCAAATCCAAAAGGGGAATCCTTAGTAGATGGATAGACGACGTCTATGATCTGAATACTAAAGTTATCCCAGCCGTGGTCGGGTCCAGAAAAATGCCTACCTATAAGCAATTGCTTTTTCCTAGCGGATTTTCTGTGACCGTTCACCCTAAGATGGAGTCTTTGGGTGGTCTTGCCAACATACTGTTGACCACACTTCTTACAGGAAACTAAATAAATACAGTTTGTAGTAGAACAACTAAGATCATCATACGAGTTAACAGAATATGAGTTACCAGTTAACGCGGAACTAAATGAAGCTGAAGTATTAAAGAGTGGACACGTGAGACATCCACGATGTCCACACTTAGAAATTTTGAAATTATTACATGTAGAATTCGGTGCTAAACAATCATCAAGCGCAATATTACAAGGTTTGATGTCGTGGCCTTGCTTTGCTGTCAGAAATATATCTGTCATTTGGATTGAAAAAGGTCTTAGTGCATTTCGAATTATTAGAGACTCGGCCGAGAAACCTGCACTACGGTTCCTCGGGTCTGTCTTCATATTTTTTCTTATAGTTGTGTTCATTATGAGTGTTGGGTGTGCAGGGACCCGGCCTCGGGGACAACTTGTCCACCAGCAGAATCCAGGCATACACAGGTTAAAATTACAAGCGTCTAGCCCGTCATTCATAATCCAGCCGTCGTCCATTAGAGAATATCCGCGTCCATAATCCAAAGACCTATTCCATTTTCCATATAACAGTATTAGCACCAAATTCAAAAAGACAATCATAGTATACATAAACATAGGCTTGTTTCCTGCAAGAGAGAAGCGGTCAACAGTTTTCAATGATGCCGGCAAGACATCATGATGTTCCAAAAATATCAAATCCGTATCGCTGATCAGTATTCTTAATCATAATATTCGTTGTAAAGTCGTCATCTAAAGAATGATGTATCTCAGTCACGCTTTGATTGTGACTGTTCATATGAGTACCATGAGGTTCTTGAAGTACATGGGTTCATACGGCCCTAGCCCCGGGTTAAGCGGAATTAGACACAAGTTACGAAACGTAGCGCCATAGATCTTGCACGCTACGTTCGTATTTTGCTATCAGCATGCGATGTGTATCGCCAAATTTGAGAAACTTTGAGTGGAGGCGCTTGGTGGAATAGCCCTGTTTTTTAAGTTTCTGCACCAATGTTTTGTGACGTTGATTAAAATCGTCATATTTAACACAGGATCTAGCAAATGCTACTAAGCGAGATATGTATACGCCATATGCAGGTCCCACTGGAATATTACTGTCCAGAAAGGGATAGTTTACGATGTCGACATCGTAATCATCTCATTTGTCATAAAGTCGACGAGAGAGAATGCCCGCTTCATTTTTATAGAGATATAGATCTAAATATGATGTGCCTGTAGGGCTATCTATAGTTTCCTTCAAATCCAGTGAAGGTGGATATATATCCTTCACTGCGTCATTATATAGCGATTATCCACAGCGAGAAGATCGTCTATATAGCGTTTGGTGAATGAGAAGGAACGGGCTTTGAATACTGATCAGCGATACGGATTTGATATTTTGGAACATCATGATGTCTTGCCGGCATCATTGAAAATTGTTGACCGCTTCTCTCTTGCAGGAAACAAGCCTATGTTTATGTATACTTTTGTCTTTTTGAATTTGGTGCTAATACTGTTATGGAAATGGAATAGGTCTTTGGATTATGGACGCGGATATTCTCTAATGGACGACGGCTGGATTATGAATGACGGACTAGACGCTTGTAATTTGAATGGATCGGTTTTTGAAAGCGCCTGCATATAGTCATATTCATAAGAGAACAGATACAGGTCAGCCAACAGGGTGCACAATTAGTACCCATTGGAATACCTATATGCTGCTGATATATTGTGTTGCCAAATTTCACATAGATATTTTTAATGAGAAATTCAAGCAACTCTATAAACAAAGAAACATCCCATGAATGATATCTCTTGTATGTAGTAGAGCTAAAGAATGCTTTATGGCTTCTGACATTAATATATCTACGATCAGTCATAGCACTCTACACGAAAGCATCTCTCTGCAACATTCAGACCCGAGAATACGGTGAATTCTCGGACGTAGGCTTAGTATCTCAGCCGCGCTTTTATTGCAGCTGTTCATGTGGAGACTATGAAGTGTCCACACGGTTCCTTGCACCGGCTTAAGCAGAATTAGATACGCTAGCTCGGGAGCTGTGATGACAGATCTGCTCAAACAACTCATCAGATGTTAATGGATGAGTGTCGGACGTCTGATGAAGTAAACGCCTCAACATGGAGTAACCTGGTAAATGCAAGAATACTCAGAGAAACTGACCTGTCTGAACCACACAGTCAAGATTCGAATGCATTGTTGCATCGGTATTAATATACTGGAACGGGCGAAATTTTGGCAATAGAAACTAAAAGGAAATTAACAACAATAGCTGGTTCCCAGACATAGGCTGTAACTCTCTGCAATTTTCGCACGACATTTGTTCTGATATGAACGACGCTGGCAAGATCTGGTGTTTTTAATCCGTCACCGTGGACGCAAGTTGAAGTGAATGACCTACGGTGCAACGCAGATGTATCCAAAATGTCGTTCTTTCGCCAAACATTTTAAATTGGTCATTGTATACATGCTTGTGGAAATCATGATGTCAACTCTTCCCGCTTTTGTTTATCGTGTGTCTCTTGACAGAAATTGTATTAAAATTCATATATTAAAACAAGAGGTTATGGGAAATAATAGCATGGATAGCATACTTCTGCTTCTTTAGATTTCGCACCAACAGTGCCATATTTGTGCTGTTCATATTACATGCATGTAATGGAGGCTTCAGATGGGAATACCTTATCCAGTGACGATTGAGACAGTTAATCGTATAAAAACCTTGTCTAGTTTATCCACTCAAGTCCCTAGCTCAATATGCATATGGGTAGGTCTTCAAAACAATGTGATTAACAGTTTGACCGCATAATAAATCTGTCTTGAAAATGATTCTATATTTGACCACATGTACATAGGGTATGTACGGGCTAATAAGTATTCTCTCTGTTACGCTCTGAGTGTTCTTAATTATTTAGTTATTTTTACTCACCAAAATCCTTCGTTGCCTTGGAAATCTGGATACCCTCTACCGTCGAAGTGTTCTGTATTCTTTAATGTTATCAAACGACATAGCTGACCTTATGGGAATGCGACGGCTATTGGTGACCACGAAATTTTCTTCTGTTTGGCTTCAAGTACTTATCGTTCATCTCAAGAAACCGACTCACAGTAGGCTTTTGCATATTAGCATTTTGCACATGTTTAATCTATTTGAGTTCATGTTTCTGAAAAAAAGACGTGCAAATAAAGATGCTGTATTCATATCTTAAAGGTCAAATACGTTCAGTAATGAGACCGCGAACATGTCTATCGGGACCTGGACCTGCCCATATACCATTGCGAGTCTGGAATTATAAACGCTGGTAAATTCAGATTCAGATCTACGCAGTTTATTGAAGACTGTCTGGGGCCGGTTGTATGTTTACTGATATTACGACTGAATGATTTCACACCAGTGCAATACACCCTCGTGTACATTTGGTTTCGTGATTGACAAATGCCATTCTAATTATAGAACTACATACCAACAGCTATCATAAAATGGTCAAACGGGAAACCTGAGTAAACAGGTTTTGATCATAAATCGATGACCAGTTCTTATCTATAAACCTTTCACGAAGTATGCTTGATTGGCAGGGCATCCAAACACCGCAAGATGTATGGGGTCACACGTGTTTTTTTCTGCACACGTATGTCATACAATTCTAAATTAAAGGTTTTGTTTTCTTATTTAGAATTAAACGGCATCAAAACCGTTTCTGCTATGTTAAAAATGATTTTATTGGATTGGGGAATTTGATATACAGTATTTTAGTACTAGACGGGTCAATAATACTGTTATATGGAAAATGGAATAGGTCTTTGGTTTATGGACGCGGATATTCTCTAATGGACGACGGCTGGATTATGAATGACGGACTAGACGCTTGTAATATATGGTTTAACCCCCAACAAATTGCAACAAAAGATTTTTCAACGGTTTTTGGTGCTATTGGTGGTCAAAAACAACATACAAAAAGTTTAGTGGAGTCTGAACCCGAAAAGCTGTTTTTACAAGATGGCGTCCAAGATGGCTGCCATAACCATAACATGACCATATCTCCCTTATTATTCATGCTAGAGTCATGATTTTGGTGTCTATACCCAGGTTGTATGGGCCAAGGAACATATTAAACTATCAATAACATGAAATGATTGGTTCAGCGAAAAATCCAAAATGGTGTCCAATATGGTCGCCGCGCGACTGAAATATCTGTACCTCCCTTATTATTCATGCTAGAGTCATGATTTTTGTGTCTATACCCAGGTTTTAGGGGTCAAGGAAAATATTAAGACTATCAGAATTAACACGAAATGATTGGTTGAGCAAAAAATCCAAAATGGCGTACAATATGGCCGCCGCGCCAATGAAATGCCTGTACCTCCCTTATTATTCATGCTAGAGTCATGATTTATGTGTCTATACTCAGTTTTGGGGGGTCAAGGAACATATTAAGATTATCAGAATTAATATGAAATGATTGGTTCAGCGAAACATCCAAAATGGCGTCCAATATGGCCGCCGCGCCAATGAAATATCTGTACCTCTCTTATTATTCATGCTAGATTCATGATTTTGGTGTCTATCCATGTGTTTAAGGGGTCAAGGAAACCAATAAGAATATCAGAAATAATATGATATAATTGGAGCACATTGAATTCCAAAATGGCGGCCAAGATGACCATCTCAGCAATAGAGGGTAGAGACATGTTTGTGGTGTCTGTCCTCATTTTTAGGGATCAAAAAAGCTGATAGAACCATTGAGAATAATATGACGTGGTTTGGTTATTTAGAAATTTAAACATGGCTTCCAAGACACACCTTTTATCATATCAATTGGTTTATTTCTGGTCATCTTCCTCGTTTTCCTCTGCTAATATCTGATTATACGGGTTGTTACACATGTCAAGCTGGCATGGTCCACAAGCTGGAGTGCATGGTAGATTGTATCCTCTACAGCTACATGTTTGACTGCTGCAGGCTGTAGTGCAGCTGCAGTGAATCATCTTGAGAAGTTTTTCGGGAGCTGCATTCACGTCACTTTCGATTAAAACCAACTGACCTCCTTCAAGTTTCCAGCCCCACTCACAAGCGTCCATATCCTTGTCTTGTCCGAAACAAAACCATTATTTGATAGTATACTCTCATGCTGTGAAATTTTGTGGCAGCTGCAGTTGGAGGTAGGTGTTCAGGCGTTACAAATGATTGGGAAGATACCACTTTCTTACTGAAAGTTGCCTTTGAATTGTCTTTGATGCGTGTTGTCCTTGATAGCCGGACCTTCTAAATACCCACCAAAGCAAATGCTAGTGCGCTGTACCATATCAACCAGCTAAAGACAATTCTGGGTGAAGAGCTGTGTTCTCAATTACTCTTCATACATGCGTACACTGGATGTGACTCAACATCTAGAATTTTTTGGTGTTGGTAAAAAGACTGTTTTTCAGAAGCTTGTTAAAGGTGATACCACGCCCAAGGCCTGTGCAAATACATATGTTCAACCAAAACAGATTGCAGTTGTGATCGAAGGCAAGGGCTGTCAAGCGACGGCTGTAATCTATGGAGGCAAGGCAACTGACTCCCTTGCATCATTACGATACAGGACGTTCAGTAAGAAAGTGGTATCTTCCCAATCATTTGTCACGCCTGAACGCCTACCTCCAACTGCAGCTGCCACAAAATTTTACAGCATGAGAGTATACTATCAAATAATGGTTTGGATGGGACTAGACAAGGATATGGAGACTTGTGAGTGGGGCTGGAAACTTGAAGGAATTCAGTTGGTTCCAATCGAAAGTGACATGAATGCAGCTCCCGAAAACCTTCTCAAGATGGTTCACTACAACTGCACTACAGCCTGCAGCAGTCAAAGATGTAGCTGTAGAGGATACAATCTACCATGTACTCCAGCTTGTGGACCATGCCAGCTTGACATGTGTAACAACCCGTATAATCAGACATTAGCAGAGGAAAACGAGGAAGATGACTAGAAATAAACCAATTGATCCATGATAACAGGTGTGTCTTGGAAGCCATCTTTACATTTCTAAATGACCAAACCACGTCATATTATTCCTAATGGTTCTAACAGCATTTTTGATCCCTAAAAATGGGGATAGACACCATAAATATGTCTCTACGTGTAGCTTGAATATCAGTAAATATGTAAACCCTCTATTGCTGAGATGGCATCATATTATTTCTGATATTCTTATTGGTTTCCTTGACCCCTTAAACATATGGATAGACAACAAAATCATGACTCTAGCATGAATAATATGGGAGGTACAGACATTTCATTGGCGCGGCGGCCATAATGGACGCCATTTTGGATTTTTCGCTAAACCAATCATTTCATATTAATTCTGATAGTCCTAATATTTTCCTTGGACCCTAAAACCTGGGTATAGACACCAAAATCATGACTCTAGCATGAATAATAAGGGAGATATGGTCATTTTATGGTTATGGCAGCCATCTTGGACACCATTTTGAAAAAAACAGCTTTCCGGGACTCAGACTCCACTAAACTTTTTGTATGTTGTTTTTGACCATCAATAGTACCCAAAAGCGTTGAAAACTTTTTGGTTGCAATTTGTTGGGGGTTAACCTGTTTTTTTTTCATAAATTGACCCGACTATACTGTACATATAAAATTTTGCAACTATATCTGGATATTAGTGTAGTTAATGATAGCTTTATGTCAACAAGATCTTGCCAAAACGAGTATGGTGACGATATAAGCATGGTCTGACCCACAACCTCATATGGCTTGTATTTCTAGTGGTGTTTAAATCCCCGCACTTGAATGGAACCGCACATGCTGAAGTTCAAGCTGTATGGTTTGGTTGGTTTGACTTGGGCACTCCATCCATTGGCACAGGTCATCCAGAAGACTATAGTATGAAGCCATGTGACTGTCAGTGTGTCGGCATCTCTTCCCACTTCCCTTATATGTGTTGTAATTTTTACCTGTATATGGGGAGATTCTGCTGGTGAACGTTTCGTCCCCGAGGCCCGCCCCTGTACAGACTTTTTGGTCTTCGATATATGTTGGCATTTGTGGGAAGTTGATGCTTGGTCGACATCGGGCCTTACAGACTAGTCTTTTGTGTTAAATGCCGTCATTTTCATCTGACGACGATACAGCTCCCCAATCCCCAGTGTACGAGTTGTCACAGCGACACAGCTCACCAATTACCAATATACGAGTTGTCAGAGCATTTCCATCATAGCTCTCCAGATTTGTATCTAATACCGCTAATGCCGGTGCTAGGGCTCGTGTGGTCATGTCTTCCAAGTTGCCACATGACCAGGTACAACTAGAGGTTCCGCTTTGACCTTTGAGTTACCGCTCGGGCACGAAGCCTATGCGGGTTGTTTTTTTTAAGCAAAAACATACGTCTCCCCCAACCTCCGACCTTGCCTTGAGTGGGCACATAATTTAAGGGAAAGTGCTATAAAATAAATGTAGCAATAAGTATCCTAAACAAAGCTGCGCATCTAAAAATATTAATTACAAAGAGGCGATTTTCATTGTTGAAGTAATCCAGTGAGGAGTCGGGATTTATATAGCAATGAGTGGATTGCCGACATCTACAGCGTCCAACCAATGTGAAATACATGTAATTATGAAGCATCAACTACTTCGAAACTGATCACATTATAGGAAAGATGCAAAACATACAAGAGCCACACCTATAGTATACATGCTTTACCATATAGAAGTTTCATGCATCTGCCTTATGGATTAAGAATACTGATCAGCGATACGGATTTGATATTTTTGGAACATCATGATGTCTTGCCGGCATCATTGAAAACTGTTGACCGCTTCTCTCTTGCAGGAAACAAGCCTATGTTTATGTATACTATGATTGTCTTTTTGAATTTGGTGCTAATACTGTTATGTGGAAAATGGAATAGGTCTTTGGATTATGGACGCGGATATTCTCTAATGGACGACGGCTGGATTATGAATGACGGACTAGACGCTTGTAATTCAGTAGTTTCCAAGATATGGAGTGAACAAAAATTGGACAGACAGATAAGCACATTTTGCATGGACCCACGCAAACCCTAGCTCACACCAAAACCTAACTAGATCATAAGGCCATTTCAATGAAGCTTCCATCCAAGTTTGGTGAAATTTCATCCAGTAGTTCTCCACATATCTTGTAGACAAGAGTAGTCCTAACATACATGTAACAAAGCTGGACATCAGAAACAGATGGATGCACGCAAACAAACCTTCCATCCAAGTTCGGGGAAATTCCGTCCAGTCCGACACCGAACATGGACGAACGCACACACAAACCAAAACCTAATCAGATGAGGGGGCTATCCCAATAAAGCTTCCATCCATGTATGGTGAACTTCCGTCAAGTAGTTCTCCAGATATCTTGCAGACAAGGCCTGTATATACATGTACAAGTACGGAAGGACGGACGGATGGACACCGGACACGGATGAATGCATGCACACACACCAAAACCTAATCAAATGAGGGGGCTATCCCACTGAAGCTTCCATCCAAGTTTGGTGAAATTCCGTCAAGTAGTTCTCAAGATATCTTGCAGACAAGGCCTGTATATACATGTACAGGTAGATGGACGGACGGACGGACACCGGATACGGATGAATGCTCGCACACAAACCAAAACCTAATCAAATGAAGGGGCTATCCCAATGAAGCTTCTATCCAAGTGTGGTGAAATTCCATCCAGTAGTTCTCAAGATATCTTGCAGACAAGGCCTGTATATACATGTACAAGTAGATGGACGGACGGACGGACACCGGACACTGATGAATGCACACACACACACCAAAACCTAATCAAATGAGGGGGTTATCCCAATAAAGCTTCCATCCAAGTTTGGTGAAATTCCATCCAGTAGTTCTCTAGATATCTTGCAGACAAGGCAAGGGGACGGACAGACATCCATCCATCCATCCATCCAACCAGACAGACAGACAGACAGACAGCACAAACACTAGATGTCTCCCCCCAACATAGTTGGGGGAGACATAATAACAGCTTACCTGAGATACAACACATATCACGAATCGTTAGATTCTTGGTATGTGCTTCTCTCTTGCAAGAAACAAGCCTATGTTTATGTATACTATGGTTGTCTTTTTGAATTTGGTGCTAATACTGTTGTATGGAATATGGAATAGGTCTTTGGATTATGGACGCGGGTATTCCCTAATGGACGACGGCTGAATTATGGATGACGGACCAGACGCTTGTAATTGGGATAGGTTAACCAGACTCTATCAGTATGTCGGCACCTCTTCCCACTTCCCTTATATGTGTTGTGATACACAGTATGCCATGCAACCCGTTCCCCCACTCCCTTCGTATAACTATTCCCTTGCACCAATGAGTTTTTGCCGCTGGTGTACATATGGCTTTTGGAGTTACATGTTCAAATACTAATTGTCTATCAGTATCATGTGAAAGAACCCAAATCAATGTCAAAGCCACAAATATTTTCGTTACCCCCTGTGAATGGAGGGTTGAAGAATATTTCATATATTTAGCCACCACCTACGACAAAGATGAAAGGAAATTAGTTCGCTACTGTGAAGAACTGAACATTTCTGCCCCTTAAGGATCATAATATAGACAGAATTAAATAATTTACTCAATTTAAACTTAAGCGTAAAAACATAATCAGAAGGATGAATGCCAAAAAGCCAGTTTTGTCTCCACTTTGGATGTGGGGTGTTTTATAAATTAGTGAAATGTGTTTGTTCTCTGTAAATCGCATGCAATCGAGGACACAACGCGATCGAAAGATGATGTTTTGGGCAATTTTCCCACCTTTTAGCTCAAGCCGAGAACTGTGAACAAGCTACCCTACATGTAGGTCGCTTTGTGTAAGCATGCTTCGTGCTTTAGCTGTATTTTTGCCACAATAACGAAAGCGCTAAGCTTGTTACAAACTGGTTTTGCAGGGTATGAGCGATCTTGAGCAAATGAAATACTTACTTCCATTTATGTATTTACTTCACGTAAAAATGTGTATCTATAAAAATACGGAAGCTGTACACACCTTGGACAACCTTACTTTGGTGTTCATTAAACCTGATCAACAACATACGACAGATCAATTTTGACAATGTGCGCATGTATATTATTTCCTTCCTTTCTTTGCTGGCCTTGACACATTACAACTGTCAAAACTTCATTGGGTGTGTTTCTTGCTCCTTCGGATAAGGCCTTGAAACTATGCCCAAAATATATCTTGAGGACATGCTCTACCAGAAAATGTAAACAAATCCAAGATGGCCGCTCTTATGACGTCACAGTGACGACATATATTTAGCATTCATTTTTCAGTTTTCAGTCATATTTTTCGAATTTTCTATTTATGCAAATTATTCCGCAAAGTCAACATGGTAAATTAGGAAAGAAGTATCATTCGTGAAATAAAATATTTCAGGGCATTTTTAGTCAAATATTTTGAAGAAAAATTATGAACATGCAACTCTTCATTCGTACCCTCATGGCGGCCATTTTGAATTTACACATGATCCGCTGTTAGAAGGGGTATGTTAATAGGCATAAATAACCCAATGCATGATGTTTCACTTGGTTTCAAACTCTGTTTATAGTCGGTGGTTATTACAAAGGTAAACATTAGCTGCGAAATCTATTGACACGACGGGCAAAATATCATGGCACAAACAACATTTACAATTCGTTCCACTCCAGTGTTTTGTCAAAATTTATTACACTGCAGATTGATTGCCAGGCTATAACGTCACGGACTGTCACCTCCGTATTATTGTCATTTCGGACTAGTCTGAGGACTACATTCCGTAACTTTATAGCGTATCATAATGTGGTTATTCTGAGCATATTTGCATAACCCCCGAGCAGAGGATCATAGGAACATTCAAAACGATGACAATGTGGGGTACCAGAAAAGTGGGGTTTTTTTTCATTTTTTCTTCAAAATGTCTGATTTTCTGCGGATAACAGTGGAAAAATTTATTTTATTTCACATCAGATTATTATTTACTTATTTATCGGAAGGTTTTGCGAAGTAAATTAAATAAAGAAAATCGAAAAATCTGACTGAAAAATTGTCGAAAAAATGCCTTCCTCAGAAATTGGATTTGTTACATGTTCTGGTAGAGCTTCACCCAATGTTATAGTGTTATATATTTCTTAAGTGTGTATCATGTATGGAGATTGATTTGTCTTGCTTAATTATCGCTAGTTCGCCAAGTACGCGTACATGTTTTCCTGGTGAGAAAATCCCAGGTGTTCCAGTGGAATGGAGCAATATGAATACGATAATGTAACTGTGGAAATATCGGCTATTCAGCGTGATCACCTAGTCTCCCGCATCAATTTGGAAAGAAATGACAGCTGAGTAAAGAATTTGATCTGAAGAGAGACAAAGGGTACCCGTCTATCCAATGTATTGATTCACAATGGAATACCGCATGAAAAAATAAATCCACATTTTATGCAAGAAATAAGAACAATACCGAGTCCAAGCTTTACCATCCATCTTGTTTTCGTTTCAATCATGGTTAATTTTTTATCGATAATATAAGAAACATTCATATATATGCGATAGGCGTGTCTTATAAATGATACCAGTACCCAAACGTTTCGTTCGACAGATACAAGCAAGAAATGTAAGCTTCATTTGAAAATCTGCATAGAATTGCCACCCAACAACGTTGATCTCGAACTCAAACACTATAACCTACGTTTCCAATCAGTAATTCTATCGGGAGTCTCGCATTCCCATGGCATACGTAAAGACAAACCCCACAAATCTGATCACCGAGTCCGTAAGTCAGAAAGGAGTGGTGATCCATCCTGCAGTTTAATAAGTCATAATCAAGGGGACTGTTCTTGGTCAAAATACATGTACACCCGTTATATCTGTACATAACAGGTGTTCGTTTACCTCGAAGCCAGTGCTCTGAGAATAATGTCCGCCTACTCACTCATAGACCGGCATGGCATTTCCCTCAAGAGAAGACACGGAGAGTTGATCCAGTTGCTTCGAACAGAACGATCGATAAAGCGTCAATGAGCGCGTCGTCATGTATAAAGGTGAATTTTGCGTCGATAGATATGTTTAAATATTCAAGGGTGCATATTTTTCATCTCTCCATTGAAAGCTTGAAACGGAAAAATAGAAGAGCATCAGTGTAATTCCGATTCAATTTGTTCACAAGAAAATCAGCCAGTTAATATCATTTTCAAGGGTAAGCCGACATCGCCGTCCACACTTCGAATTAGCGTTGATATATCAGCTCACTGGTACTGTTCAGAAGAATAGGCACCATACGTCATTGACCTCGAATGCATGTGAAATTTGATCCCTATTGGTTGACCTATATCTGTTCTCTTATGAATATGACTATATGCAGGCGCTTTCAAAAACCGATCCATTCAAAGCCCTTTCCTTCTCATTCATCAAACGCTATATAGACGGTCTTCTCGCGGTGCATAATCGCAATATAAATGACGCAGTGAAGGATATATATCCACCTTCACTGGATTTGAAGGAAACTTCAGCTAACCCTGCAGGCACATCATATTTAGACCTATATCTCTATAAAAATGAAGCGGGCCTTCCCTCTCGTCGACTGTATGACAAAAGAGATGATTACAATTTCGACATCGTAAACTATCCCTTCCTGGACAGTAATATTCCAGTGGGACCTGCATATGGCGTATACATATCACGCCTAGTAGCATTTGCTAGTTCCTGTGTTAAATGTGACGATTTTAATCAACGTCACAAAAGATTGTTGCAGAAACTTATAAAACATGGCTACACCACCAAGCTCCTCCACTTCACATATCGCATGCTGATAGCAAAATACGAGCGTAGCGTGCAAGATCTATGGCGTTACGTTTCGTAACTTGTGTCTAATTCCGCTTAACCCGGGGCTAGGGGCCGTATGAACCCATGTACTTCAAGATCCTCATGGTACTCATATGAACAGTCACAATCAAGCGTGACTGAGATACATCATTCTTTAGATGACGACTTTACAACGAATATTATGGATTAAGAATACTGATCAGCGATACGGATTTGATATTTTTGGAACATCATGATGTCTTGCCGGCATCATTGAAAACTGTCTTTGGATTATGGACGCGGATATTCTCTAATGGACGACGGCTGAATTATGAATGACGGACCAGATGCTTGTAATTTGAGATTTCCCGTATGAATGGGTACATCTACCGCCATATGAGAAGGAATGACTGCGAGAATACTTCACACCTTCGTTCGGTAGGTTCTGATTGGCTCGCCTGTGGTTTGTAGATGAAATATACACCTAGAAGTTTGAATGCCTTAGGTAGTTCAATCTATCCAGGCTGCTTCGTAGTGTGAAAGAAAAAAAACAGCTTGTGCTTGGAGATGGTTTATAGCCGAGTACTGTCCTGTATCAAGCTATACATCGTTAAAATCTTGTTAACACTCTCTGGCGTTTGCTGTCAATATCTTCTTCACTTTTCAAAGTATAAGCGTAAGCGACTGGCTGTACATGGGCAGTATTTCTGATCTGTAGGAATGATGGATTATTACAGACACTCGATCCTCTAATAGCACTGCGACATTTTCAGCGTACAATTTTCTGATAGATATATATCTCTAGTCGATTAATGTACGTACATTAATGACTACATCTGGATTTTTGGGTTGTTGACTTGTTTTTGTTGGAATACTTAGAATTGTGTTTGATCGTCGTTATATAGCTAAAATATTGCTGAACGCGACGTTAAACATCAATTCCCTCTGCCTCCCCTATCTTCAGCCGACCTTTATAATTATCAACCATATATGTCGAATGTGTGTCAAATATATTGTAATGATTACAACATATAGAAACTCCACAACTCCAAGCATGCACTCCGTCATTCAATATTAAGCCGTCGTCCATTAAAAATATTCTGCGTCCATATTTCATATACTTTTGCTAACAGCATTAGCACAATTTCAAAGAAAATTAGTCATAGTCTACATAAACCTAGACAAGAGATAAGTGGTCATCCCAAATACCAAATACCAAAGACACCAAATCCCCCACTGGCAAAAGCACCGAGTAGTGTTAATATATAGCGAGTCACATAGTCATTTCTTCGGTGTTTTTCTTCTTCCATGTGCACTGAGATCAAACAGGAAGCCGTATTCTTCATTATGGTACTAGAATATTTAATTGACTGCAAAACTGAATGTCAACCTATTGGATAAGTCTCGCTATACCCGGACATACAGGGGCTCATAGAATATCGTCAATTTTCTTCTAAAACAATCCGGGATTTTCTTTCACCTTCGAAGAAAATATGGAAAAAATCCAACCAGGTTCTGTAAATGTGCATAACGGACGACGAATCTCTAGCCAAAATCTAATCTTGAAACTGAATCTCTGATATATAGATATGGAGATATGCCTAATCGCCATATTGTGACCACTAACAGTTATCCACTATGATTCAATTCAATTCAATTCAATTGAAGCGACGTGAACGATGGGAACGATGGGAAGCTCAAGTGAAGCCGGTTAAGTGTTCAACGTTACTTTATCGCCGGGTGTTGTTGTGGTCAATTAGAGTTCTATAGAATCAACATTGCTTCACAGGATGTCTTCCATTGCTTCACAGGATGTCTTCCAGGTTTTTTCATTGCACTTGATTGGTCAATTCAAATTTTAAAGGACAAAATCCTGTTTTCTCATTGGCTGGTGGATAAAATTCGAAGAAAGTGGAGTCAATCATAGTTTCTGTAAATGTTATTTTCGTTATTTTTGGGATAACACTATCTTAGAATAGCACAAATTCTAGTGCTGAAAAGTTGGTCGAGTCCCGTGCAGGATTCGAACCAGCGACCCCAGAGTCAGGCACCTAATCACCAGCACTGTTTGTCGGCGATCTAATCCACTCGGCCAACGGGCCTCCCACAAAAATAGGAGGTAGCAGACCGGTAATCTTGAAAGCGAACATACAGTACCCCTCTGATGATCGTAATGACACAGCTCCCAAAGCTGAATAGATATATTTGTTTATCATTTAGAAAATGATCGTATAACAGTATTTTCGTTATTTTTGGGATAACACTATCTTAGAATAGCACAAATTCTAGTGCTGAAAATTTGGTCGAGTCCTGTGCAGGATTATAGTTTCTGTAAATGTTGATTTATATCCTCAGGCTGATCAGCTCACTCTGTACACAGTACATCATTTTGTCGCTTCTCTCCTCTTTCGAACATTCGTTTCTCTCCGGTACACTTCTCTGAAGCGGATAGTGGGTCATTATATATTCGGGGGACAACTTCCCAGCTACGTATTTCCCCAGCCTGGTCAGCCGTTTCACTCGAACGCCCCAAACACTGCATGAACGCGAAACAAAACACAAGCGTTGCGATGCTTTTATTTCTTGCCAAATCCATATCATAAATTCCATGTAAGTAAGGTGTTACTGACATCGTTTATATTTACAAACAATCATATGATTGCTACTTAATGCTCTTCATCATTATCCGCCATCCCCAATTTCGCGAATGGTGTCCTAGATTCATCATTACAAAAATATCCAACTGATTTTCATGACTGGATTTGATTCAAACGGTAATAATCTGTGCTTATTTAATTTTATTGGACAAACATCCATTGCTCCGTTCTCATAATAGTCACTAAAATTCAAATTTTCACAGATATTTGATTAACACCAACCACCATTAGTACTGGAGTTTCAAAATGTTGCCACGAGCTTAGAGTTTGTGATTCAGGAAAAGTTTCGTAAAGCTCTGCCTCTCCAGAGGTTCGGACAGACTTCTTGACAGGGGTCGCCCATCGAAATTTTGACTTATGCGCGCTCGTACAAATGACGTCATAATTTTGGCTTTTTTCTCTGCTTTCAGGAAGCGGTGCACAGGCACTCAAATAGTCCCTCTTAGCAACACCTTATTAGGCCTTGAGTTAAAATCAAACTCACAACGAAACCAAACACATATCATACTCCAATCACATACCACTGGCCTTCAATTATTCCTCGCAACAGAGATTGGAAAAATATTGAAAACAATTCCCTTCTCTGGCAGAGGTTGCCTAAAGGGGGTTAGCTGATCGGGACTGTCTTTTTTTACCTCCGTCGATCAGACGGAGGTCTAGGAACGCAACGTGAAATCTCCCGCCAAATAATTGTCATATGGGGAACCCACGACTCATAGTATTTCCAATAGGGATCGTCATGGTTCCCGACGAAATCTTGCACTTTTTCTTTGGACACAATTGAAATAATGGGGTTCCCCATTGCAATGCATTGCAGTGGGCCTTGCTTCTGTAGTCGGGTTCCACCTCGATCTCGAAACCAGATCTATCCGGTCCTGTCCTGCATCCACCGAGAGATTGAACATGGCGGCCCTCCAGCTTGGAGAGACGGACAATGCGATTTTTCGCTTCTTCTCTCCCCCGATAGACTCCATTCCAAATTGAAACTTTTTGAAACCTTTTGGAACCATTTGAAACGAATTGAAACTCACAGCGAAGCTGAACCCAAATCGCTGAACCTCAAACGACCTTGCCAAATCAGGTCAGATTTCCCATCAATTTTCTCTCCCCCTCCCCCCTTTGGCTAAACTACACCCGTTCTCTCCCTCTTTTCCCCATCAAAGGAAAGCTTGTGAAAATCTAGGAGGCAGGAAATATTCCCTTTCCACCAGCAAACACGTTATTAGGCTCTATTTCCCGAAATAAAATTTACGGTGGGAAGATCACCAAGGTCGCGCAAACCAAGACATGTTGTTGTTTTCCATTTCCGGGTTTGTATTTTGAGTCATTTCTTGTTTCCAAGAGTGTTTCATTACTCCAGATCTATGCGAACATGTTCTATGACATATGTTCTAACGCAGGTCAGTCTCGTTCCATCGAATTATAGCCAATTAGTCGTTAAATCAATAACCGAACAAAGGGGGCGTGGTCCATATACTTGTAATGTTGTGTAAAATGCATGTTTTATTTTTCGTTTATTTTTTATTTTGCTGCATGTTTGGGCCCGAAAAAAGTATCCGTAATCTTCCACTGATATATAACGTAGATGGCAAACCTGTCTCATAGTCTGTGAAACCCAAATTGTATGAAAATTCAACGCAAACAACATGTGCTATTTTTCTGTTTTTATTCAAAATTCATGTTTACTTTTGGGTCAAATTTATATTTCCATGCTTGATTGAGACTGGAAATGCATTGAAACTTCCACCAGCATGTCCCGTAGCCCATAAGACTTTTACGTGGTCTGCCAAATCAAAATTGTGCGATTTATCAACGCGCAGCACATGTACCAAATTCATGTATTTATTATGTAAAATGCAGGTTTGCTTTTTCTGCAAATTCATATTTCCCTGCCTGTTTCAGATTAAAAAATCATTAGCAAAGTTTTGATAACATGTGGCGTAGATGATAAACCTGTCACGTAGTCCTTGAAATCCAAATTGTGCAAAACTTCAACGCAAACAACATGTACAATATTGTAGCATTTTTGTGTAATAGTCATGTTGATTTTTGGGTCAAATTCATATTTCCTTCCTTGCTTGGGACTGGGAATGCATTGGAAAACTTCCGCCAACATGTCCCGTAGTCCATAAGACTTTCACGTAGTCTGCCAAATCAAAATTGTGCGATTTATCAACGCGCAGCACATGTACCAAATTTATATCTTTGTTATGTAAAATGCAGGTTTGCTTTTTTCTGCGAATTCATATTTTCCTGCCTGTTTCGGACTGGAAAACAATCAATAAAGTTCCGCCAACATGTGTCGTACATGACAAACCTGTCACGTAGTCCGTGAAATCCAAATTGTGCGAAACTTCAACACAAACAACATGTACTATATTGTAGTATTTTTGTGTAATAGTCCGGTTGATTTTTGGGTCAAATTCATATTTCCCTGCCTGTTTCGGACTGGAAAACCATCAGTAAACTTCTGCAAACATGTGCTGCTGCCCATAACAGTATCATGTAGTTCACAAGCCAAAAAACGTGTGATTCACAGCAACATGTCACATGTATAAGCTTATACATGTACAATGTCATATATGGCATGTTTACTTTTGAATTAATTTCATATTTCCAGTCATGGCATTTAACTGGAGAGCACTGAAAAACTTATGCAGACATGTGCCGCTGCCCGTAACTGTACCATGCAGTCCACAGACCACTAATCCTGCAATTTACAGCGACATAGCACATATACATGTACAATGCTTTGGCATATGTTTACCTTTAAATTTATTTCATAGTTCCAGCCATGAACTTGATGTAAGATACAATAATCTTCTGCCAACATGTTGTAAAGTCCATAAACCTGTCACGTATGTCATGAAGCACATAAGCATCAGAGTCAGTGATTGGCCACAACCCCCCCCCCCCGATTCCTCAGGAAATAAACATTACGCATGTAATGATGACCGGCAGAGTGATACATGTGTCAATCGGTCAGACATTTTCAAGGATGCCCAGTTTTACCTCAAAACAACCATGCCGGACTTCATTCCTTCTCTCAGAATAATTGGATCTAACTTTTACAAAACCTGCAGCCCCCAATAGCTCCTGGATCTAGACCACATTAATGAAGGGATCTAGTTTATCGGTGCTACGGCAAAAATATCATGTAGAATGGGTTGTGTGGATAATATCAGATTCATGAAAGTTGAAGTCCTGCAGCATGCTCCACAAATATCATCAAAGGTCATAAAACTTTCTGGTCTGCGCCAGTGTGGATCTATACTTGTTTTTTTGTTTGTTTTTTGTGTTTTTTTTACAAAATTATCTCCCTTGACCAGGTGAGGACTTGAATGTGTCAGAAATGATTTAGCTTCTAGAAACAAAGACTTCATTTCCTGAGTACCATGGTGTTATATATTGTTATGATTGGCTTAACTTTAGCTGCTGAAGATATTTCTAATTTGAGGATACTGGGCAATCATACTAAATTTATTTTCATAACTTCATTTATTTTCACAATAAGCAACATAATCGAGATTAGCAAGTGAAATTTTACAACATAATATAATACGCATCATGGATCTCCTTCAATTTAGTGTAGACATATATACCCTTGGATATCTGTTACCCTGATTCAGTCATAATATTGACTGTATTATATTGATGTCGACAAGGAATATACATAATTATTTGATAGTATTATTAATTGTATGTTGTTTATGATTAACAGGAACTTTTTATTCGCTGGAATCCAGCCATTTGTTCCATATGGGCAATATTCTCATCAGCCATCACCATTCCATATGAATGTGATACATGTACAAGTCCATGGTAATTGATACATTATGGTGAAGGTGACCTGTAACACCAGTATACAAAATTATTCCGAGCTCATTGATTCCGCACATGATGCTGAGACAGATCAGAACGAAGTGTCGGTAAAATCAGTTGTGTTTTGTAGAGGGGATTCTGTCAATGAGGATGCTATACTGTACACATACAAAATATGAAGTGTTGATGTGTAGGGCCTATAGCATAAAATCACAAGCAAGTTGGTAAAACTAGGCACACAGGGTCTCATTTCTGCCGCTAACGTGTTGATTTGGGTGGGGGTGTCCTCTCATGGGGAGGTGTGGGTGGGAAGGGGCCTCATGTCTCAAGCAGTATTCCAGGTTTTCCATCAATATACTCTATTCCATACCCCAATATTTCAAGCACGTGAAATCAAAGAAATATTATTTGCGGGGAATGTGACTTCCACATCCCTAGCTGGACATGCTAGTGGGGAACCCTCAATCTCACGTTAATTACCATTGGTGAAGTTCACGTCAACAAATGCAAAATTGAGCTTGGCATCCGGCCCTATGTTATTCAGTGATGTACTATTCCCCTACTGACCCTGTTGCCTCGACGGAGGTCTTTGCGCTCATTCAGCGCTTGTTAGTGGTATGAGTCCCATAGCTGTTACAGCCTATTGCACCACTATATTGACAAAATAAAGGTAGAAATATAGAACAGCCAAAAATGTATATTAGCTGGAGTTACCATACTACTTTACTATCACGGCACATAGTGATCCTAGTTGTGTGATCAATGTGGGCATATTGGATCAGTTGAAAGTATAGTGATAGGAAAATTATCACTTCCTTGATAGACTGATTATTCAGCGGACACACGCCATATGTATAAAAGACTGCAGAACCCGGTCGTAATGAAGCGTTACACGGTATGGTATGCTAAACTTTATTTAGCCTCGGGTTGTACATAAAACATGACAACATAAGCTCCAAAGAGCCCTTCGTAACGACCAGAGAATAATAATATATAACGTAATAAAACATTGATGTATCGTAATAATTAGAACATATATAAACGGCCACAATGAGTCAGATGGAATCTTAAAAGCACCATATTTATATCACGAAGAAAGAAATGTTCCTCTACACATAGCATACTTGCATTTGTCACCTCTCCATGATTTCAGCATAAATTTTAAAGTATTCAAGGTGGTATGCTATTCGTTGCAGCTTCCTATCTGAAACTGGACTGGCCGTACTGTCCCTGTCCTATGAGACTTCAAGTAGATATATGTCTTTAGCTATACTGTCAATGTCAATACTGTTTAATGTCAGTTTCAGTCGTCGCGACTTGCTGCATTCTCAGTAAATGGAAGGTATTGGAATTCTTGGAAGCATGAAACAACTTCAGAAACAACTTCTATGGGCGTTGCCCTGGTTGCATCAATGCCAGATAATTGGCCAAAAGAAAGTGTGATATATTTCTGATTTAAGATTCTTCGTGTGATTTATAAGGCTGTTCGAAAGTATATTTCAACCGAATGTGTATATCGCATTTATAAATAAACCAACGATGATCTCAACTGGTTGATGAAAATATATCATGAACTGTTTGGACGTATCTCAATTTGTTTCTCCAGATTGCTCTAGCCAGAACAGTGAATATTGAAACAAGAGCGACTACGCCACAAATAATAAACACGCCTCCAAGTTTATCTATGTGACGTTTGGATGATCCGGCGAACTTGTTATCTGTACATTGCTTTGGTGTGGCCCACCATTTTTTTCTCCAAACGTCAACAAGACCGGCCTCGAGTATCTTCATCATGCTGAAATAATAAGTACAATAATTGCAGAAGTAAGAAATGGCTAAACATTTCACATTTCTAAGGAAGTTCCTGGGGAATTTGAGGTTTCGTGCCAGAACAGAGGTTAGGACCATGACCTTTCTCAATAAAATAAATAGTATAGAGTTTTTTACAGTACATTTCAACATCAACATTATGCCATAATTCTTCTATATAAGACGAAATTTTTGTTGGTAAAAGTTGGATCGAATTTACATTTTCTTGTTGATCAAATTTCATCAGATGTTATTGTGTAACCACTATCCTTACAAAGTAAACGTTAAGACCTATGTGCATTCACACAATGGAATGCAACATTAGCGTACTTGAAGTTGATGGCATCGACATATGGGGCGTTCTGTGGTAGTACAAATGCGTACGATCCCTTGTTAAACGTTTCACCGGAAACCACAAACGTTTCGCATTCTACAGCAGCTGAATATTGAATCACAGTCGTATCCATGATATAAGCATATGCTCCAGACCTAACAAGGTCTACTCCATCCTCATGGTTAGTTACGGGTGTTGTTTGTTCAATTCGCGTCCAGACATCCTTATATAGAGGTATTTTGGAATTCTGTAAAAGACAACTGTCATGTTTGTTACCCGGTATATAATACTGAATGTTGGATATGACGCTTGCTAGAATAGACCGACATTCTGTTACGCTGAAAGCTGCTCAGTAATATCATTTAGAACTACTTTGCTAACTACATGCGCCAGATCCGATGTTCAAACTTCAGTCTTCGTCCACAAAAAAATATCCGCGTCAATAATAGAAATACCTTTTTCGTACGACAGTTAGCGTCAATTCCAAATATGCATGAAATAAAAAATAAAATAAATAAAATAAAAAAAACACTAGAAGATTTCCTCAAGACAGTTAAATTCGAACAATATTTTCAATGATGACAGCAAGGCATCGTTATTTTTTTTTACATAAAATCCTGATCCCTAACAAAATAGCTTTTATCCGCTTTTTCATGCGGAAAGGTGAGAAATTTGGAGAAATATGATGAAAATGACACTTTCTGGTACCCCACATAGCCGCCATGTTGAATTTACCCATGATCTTCTGCCCAATATCATCAATAACAAAAGTCACGGATTGTCCGCTCTCAGGTTTTTGTCGTTCTGAAGATACGAGCAAAAAAAAACAACATTTGGGGCCGAAAATGCCCCCAGGTCAGGTAGGATTAATTTTCTGGCGTCACTAGGCGAAGGTACGAAACGTAGAACTAGAGATCATGTACGATACAATGGTATTTTGACGTCAGTGTACCATTTTTATTGACAAAAAGAGAAACTGGGAATGGAGGAGTATGGCGGCATAGCCTTGTTTGGAAATAATGTTCTGTGGCGTTGATTTAAATCGTCACTATTTACTCGCATGTAATTCTCACTGAATAACTGGATGTCAAAAGCAGCAATAAACATTTCCTAAGCAATGAAATATTGTGAAGCATCGTGGTGATTCCTGCATATCGAATCCAACATACATTGGTCAGCTACAGTCCATGACAAGGTTTCTGAGACGATAGTCCCAAGACGTACTTTCACTCAGGTCCCTATGTACAGCTAAATATTAATATATTGTTGTGAACAAACGCTACTCGACAAACACAAGAAAGGGTAGCGGTGGAAAATGTTTAAGAAAGTTTGCAGACCTCTGATCTGACAGTCAAGAATGTGTACCATGTACATGTACTTGAAGACACAGGCACTTAGCTACTGCATGTACTCCAGTACTTGCTTAGTTAATACTCATTACCGGAAGTATGCTGGATAGTACTGCAAAAGATAAAATTAATGTTGATTCACCGTTGTGGATATTCCTCTTCCAAACACTCGCCTGGCTATTCTAAAACTGTATTGTATACCACGAATTGGATGGAAGTAATTTTTACTGTTGCTATCCGGTCTGTTCTTGGTGTTCATAGTGTTAGTGGCATAAAATCCGTCCTATAATTCAAATAAATACGAAAAACATACGAATATGCTCCGGAATACGTTACCTTGAATAACGAGAAGGAATCACTGCCCGCATGAACAACTACCTTCACTTCGTCATGGGTTAACAGGTCTCCTAGGCTGTTAATCTGGGGAGCTGAAGAGGAAACGGTCAAAAATGCAGCCAGGCGAGATGTGTACATGGAGACTATGAGCGTTGAAAACACCCACCACACACCAAACAAACAGCGAGCGGAATTGGCCGACGGATGGAACGTTGGTCCTATCAATCGAAACGATAAAACGGGATAAATATCTGGTACCGTGGTATAGGTATGCAGATGGTATGTACTAAAACAAAAAACTAAAACTCTTGAGTATCTCAATAGAATGACGTGTTCCGATAAATCCTGATTCTTGAAATGTTAAAAACAAGTGATACTATCAAGATGATGTTTTGAACTGTGTCATGAGCTTTCTATTTTGACATGGACCGTATAGCTATGAACATATTGGGTTGTATATTGAATCTATTTGAGGATTTTGAACATAGATTGTATCCATTAAACAAAGTATCATTTTGTCGGACTGTGTGTGAAATGGTCGAAGCTTTTCAGAAATAAAGATACATTCGAACGAAGCAAAGTTTCCATTACATGTCTTCAACGAGCACGAGAGAATGCATCCTCTTTCTTGTCACTTACCTTGTTCCATTAAAGAACTGTACATTTGCCAAATATTTTCGAGGATACTCCCTTCAAGCATGAAGAGCTCGACTTTATCTTCTTTTGAAGTTCTGTAGGGGCTCAGGCGGTTTATTATGGCTGAAATTATACCAACAATAACAATAGCCGCGCCGATAGAGCACCAAACCTCTGTTGAAAATAGTTTGAATACCTGGAAGAGAATTCCAGAGAAAGCACTGGTCTTGTGTGATAAAATACCCGTGCTCACTTCCATGTAGGGCTTAGTGAAGTCTATGACACTAGCGCGAATTGCAGTGACAGTAAACGGACCAACAGCCATGTCGGCCTCCTGAAAATACAAAAAGTAGGTGCATTAATAAACCTCTGACTCCAAATCTTATGGACCTCATTTTCGAAAACTTCGTTTACACAGCTGTATCGGCCCGGATGCATATATGACGTTACATGCGTTCACGAATGACAGGCAGTTACCCTGAAATTAGTGATGTGTGGAATATCTAAGTGTTTTGAGACAATCCAGTCTGAACTGCGATTTCAGAGACGAAGAAAAAAAATGAAATCGCTGCAAATCTTGAGATGCCGTCGATTATATACTATATGTAGTAAGACTGTTTCGCGAATTCCATGCATAAAAGGTAAATTAACGTTTTCACCTGAAATTTCAGAAAAAAGGGGAAATTAACGTTTTCACCTGGAATTTCGGAAATTTTGGAAATTAGTTCCAGTCCGTATTGAAATAAACATACCCCTCTCAAAACCATGCCAATCATACCATTCCAGGTACCATCTTCATTTGGAGATCCATAAAGTTCATCGTCAGGTTCAACAACGATGTACCTAAATCAAATTAAATATAACATAGCTGGTTTTCAAATAAAAACCTTCACAAAAATTAGACAAGATGGGAATTATCTCCCGTCACGGGCGCAATATAACCCGTCTAGTTGTGGGCGCGAGACAGTCGTTCCTGGGTGAAGGAATATTATCGTCAAAGATGTCAAGTATCATGGATATGAAAATAGTATTTTCTCCGGATATTATCTTGTCCTATGAATATACTGTTCTCGCCCAATCAGGATAGGGCAATCTGATATAAGTCATAGTATATGTATTGTATGTATCAATCTTGTGGCTCATATGTGGATTTGTAGTTATTAGTGGGTGACATATGATATGTAAATGATGCGAATGAGTGGCGTGGATCAACATCATGCAGGATATGTACACTGGGAAGAGGAAACCAATGACATAATCAATAATACGACTTTACCTGAAATTCAATTGGGCTGCTAGTTCCTTCAGTAGGTCGAAGTTCATCCCGGTGGCAACTGTCTTATTTCCAACTGTTTTCTTTACATAAAACGGCTCTGTCTGCCAAAGAAATCCAATTTGGTTCGTTAGTTGCTTCGTTTAACAACATGACCACTTGCGATAATATAAGTTATCATAACGAATTTGCGCCATTCTAAACTTTAAATGGATGTTTGAATGCATAGGTATTGCAGAAAAGTCACTGAATCAAAGTGAATGCATAATACCAAGGATGACGGTTGTTTCAGCTAAGACGTTTCAGCTAGACACTGTTCATTTATTGTGGAGAAATTTGGAGGGATCCGAACAGAATGTTTTTCCCTCCAATGGCATACTTCCCAGCTCGATACCATCCAAAATGGCTGCTCAGCTTCTATTGAGCAAATCCCAGTTGGTGATGAGGGTGATGTTTTCATTCGAGCAGTTTGTTGTCCATCGGCGTGCAGATCAACATTGCATCATGATTAAATTAGGTTAAATTATTGCAAATGAATATCCCGCGCAGGAAACTGTGTAGAAGTTACGTTTTTGTCGTATTTGGCAACTGAATCAAATATGAGTTATTGGATATCATTTATTGTTCATTTACATGAATGCACTATTCGCTCGAGATAATTATCAGTATTTCTTTTTTATGCATTTGCCTAGCTAATGAATACTGCATATATATGAACAGTCACAATCAAAGCGAGACTGAGATACATCATTCTTTAGATGACGACTTTACAACGAATATTATGAATTAAGAATACTGATCAGCGATACGGATTTGATATTTTTGGAACATCATGATGTCTTGCCGGCATCATTCAAAACTGTTGACGCTTCTCTCTTGCAGGAAACAAGCCTATGTTTATGTATACTATGATTGTCCTTTTGAATTTGATGCGACGTTAAACCCTATTCACTCACTCACTCACTTGAATTTGATGCTAATACTGTTATATGGAATATGGAATAGGTCTTTGGATTATGGACGCAGATATTCTCTAATGGACGACGGCTGAATTATGCATGACGAACCAGACGCTTGTAATTACCTCAACGGCAGCAACGCGGATAGTCTGTCCTCCAAAATCCACAAATTTGTTCTGGAATGTTCTACGTTCGAACACCAGTCCTCGCCCAGGGTTCCATTCACCGACGTGTGTTAAAACGGTCCCACCATTCCTGTTTGTACTATATAGATCATATGAGATGTGTATCTGTCCTTCGTAAAGAATCTGCAATTATTAAAGAGTGATCGTTTAGAGGAGAGAGAATTAAGGTTCAGGTTCAGCTATATAGTGGCAATCAAATAAAATTTTAAGTATTCTAGCAAAAACAAGTCAACAACCCAGTAATCCAGAAGTTTCTTTCAAATAACCTAAGATACAGTCTTCTTTTATCGACTTAAAAGATCTGCGAAAGTAGTTGCTCGATAAAAAGAATCTCTAACAATCTTAAAATCTATACAGTCGATAAGAATATGTTTCACTGTGAGATATTCGTGGCATGGAATACACCTTGGAACTGGCTCTTTTTTCAATAAATGTTCGGGAAATAATCGTGTATGGCCGATTCTACATCGCCTGCTCATGGTTTGATCGAAACGTGTCTGGCAGTTCAGATGAGGATAGCCTACAGGGGTTTTTTTAACTTATGAAGTTTGTTATTATTCAAAGCATGCCATCATAACTGAAACAGCTTTCTCACATACGTACAAGCAGAGGGTTTGAAATCGTGTGTTATGTACATGTACTGTACATGGGTCCCATTCTCCAAACTGTTATTCTTTTATACTTGTGCATCATGTAAGTACGACTCAGATTTTAATTGCGTTTTACTCTGCGAGGATCTCTATTACTGTAACTCCACATGTGTTAAACTATAAACAGTGAGAAGGGGACTGAAGAGAATTTGAGTAAGGATGGTAATGACTTCATGTTCTGGTTGACTGACAATTCTCAGCGTCCCGTTCCCAAGGCCAGTTAAATGTATATCATCTTTAGTCCAAGTTGAATTTTAATTGTCGCTGCTAATCACATCGTGTTTTGGTTGACTGGCAATGGTCAAAGGGTCTCGTCTAGCAGACCTGTTAATTGTCGATTACCATTTCCTGCACTGATAGCCAGTTCGCTGTGTGTGGGACCTTCTCACGGACATATGTTCGCTGATCTTCTATATAACTTTTGTCTTGAGGTATTGAGTTGAGTTTAGACTGGGCTTTACTGTTGTGAAGGTCTGGAATAAACGTCATCATGTGATCTTTGTAAAACTGGTTCTTGTGACAAAACAAGAACAGCAACCGATAATATAGTGGGGATGTTGCAGCACTTGATCAACACATAATACGTGCCAACGTGACTAGGCAACAAACAAAACACAATATCAATCTGTTGATCAAATCTACAGTCATATCTTTGTAGAATATTCAAGATGGTGGGATGAGTTGATGTTCCACTTTCAATGGCTTTAAAGCAGGACAGAGAATCTGAGAATATGATATATCTTTTTTTTCTCATTTTAGTGGACCCAATACCTTCCAAATCCGACAATATCTCTTTTGCTTCGGCAATCAATATCGAACTTTTCCCTGGTAATCGACAGGTTATAGTTTTGGAACTAAAGATATTAGCGCATGCTTCTCTCTCACCATCTTTAGAACCATCTGTATGAATAGCTTGATACGATCTGTATTTTTCAGTAGGCCAAATTCTGTATATACGAGCTGCCATGGTGGAATTGGTAAGCGCTTGTTAGGTAAAATTTGACTGAGCTTAATACAAGCTGCTGCAATGTGTGGTTTCATACGGATTCCAAGAGGGGGATAATGGGGGGTTTCTTTAAACAGAAATATACGTACTGAGGGTTGAAATCACAGTTATATGCAGGATTCGATGGATTTGATCGCAATTTTGTGATGCAAGCCCATGATGCATTCTGATAAGTCACTGTATATACTTATTAGTTAGAGCGATTGCAGTGTGTGTTTTGGGGGCCTGTGCAGGCCTGAAGCAAATTTTCTTACCCATTAATCTAGGGGACTGACACTTAACACACTATACCCTTGGGTCAAGCTCTACCAGAAAACGTAAAAAGAATTAAAAACGACCGCATTGATGACATCACAATGACATCATTTTCGAAGGTATTTTTGGTCGATTTTTCGATTTTGTATTAACTTGTTGTTGTTTTTTCGCAAAAACTGGATCAAAAATTAGCAAATAATAATCTGATGTGAAATAAAATAGATTTTGTTCACTTGTCCTCGCAGAAAAGCGCGATTTTTGAACGAAAATAGGCTCAAAGAGGCTCAAAATAACCCCACTATGATAAACTAGGATATCAGGGAGTGTCAGCTGTCAATCATGTCGTCATATTGGCCTGTGCTGGATTTGTCCCAGAGAGAGAGTTTTATGCTTGTTTAAAGAGCCATAAAATCCACAGGACTCCAATTATAAATTAGCTGAGATGTCCAGTGCAATCTATCAAAGTCTTATTAATGAGTAGTTCCATCAAGTCAGACAGCCAAGAACCGGGTCAGATTTTATGATCTACACTAGGGAGGACCTGCTTTGGGCCATGCTAGATACAGCATATAGTCCAGTCATCCCAGTCGCTCTCAGAATCTACATCTGTTTCCAATTAATTCACTAGCTTGAAAATCGGGATTTCCAGAATGCAGCTAACGTTAAGACGTTTCAAGATATAATGTGTTGAGGAAGAATAATGTATGGAGGAAGAATAATAAGTTGTTGGGAATAATAATCAGTGTTGAGAAGTGTATAAAAGGAGTGTGAATACATTTTTGATGTCAAAATACACTATACAAGTATTATTAATAAACTTAGCACATTCAACGCTTCCACTATGAGAACTTCTAGTGCCAGCAGTGTACCAATGTTTGTGGGAGGATCAGTTTGGTTTAACTTTCTCCGGGTGCAAGTGTTGGATAGCACCAGTTTTCGTCAACATTTGCATGTATACCAAAATGCTGAATTGTTTTGATCATGTCTAAAATACTGGAACTCATAGCTTATACATATATGTGTAGCTTATACATATATGTATATAGCATCATGTAGTCTTGTCTGGTTTATAATTTAATCAAGTACCAAGTATTACCAGGGGCAAACCTGTCCCTTTATTCGCTTTTAAAAAAATATAGATAAACTCACCCTCATATGCTCACTCTGTATTTTATATTATTTCATCGAAAGCAAAACTTATTTCATGGACGATATACACATACCGATACAAAAGGGTAGTTCTACCGAAATGTAGTAAATTGAGGAATATTTTTTTTTCTAAATTTCAAATACTATTGTTATGGTAAACTTTTTATCACTGCACTCAATATATATAGATGGCAATTTTTTTTTCTTTTGTGAATTACCCTTTCCAAGCAAAACAAATACTGACAAACCTCAATTGGCAAGAAGTTCTAGCAAATCTCCAGAGTAAATTCGTCATAGTCCCAGCAGACAAGTCAAAGCTCCCAATAATAAATAATATAATATTCATATGTAAATATTACAATTACCAGATGCTGGTTAAGGAATTGAGCATAAACACACATGTATCATCATCAAATAGGTCTGCTTACTCCCAAACTGCAGGAGTGAGTTAGGAGTTAATCGTCGCGTTCAGCGCTATTTCGGTCATATAGCGACGATACAACTAACAACGATATGATTAGCTGGACATGTGTGACTATCCATGTACAGTCATCATGTAGAGGAAATTATTCTTCCCCTCGTGCTATATAACAGGCATGGTACAAAACTCATGCTGCTCACCAAAACTGCCTGTAGTACTCTTGAAGATTTATTTAACAATCAGGTCCATACTTCATGTAGGGACTATTGTCTGGGTCTTTGTGTCTTTGAAAAGGCACTTGTCTAGACACATTTTTGTCCCCAGACTTGACTATTGTATCCCCGGACTTGGCTATTGTATGCATTGTCTCGTGAATAAAGTATGAACCAACAATCACAATATGTTTCCCAAGGAAAGGGGTATTTGTCTTTCAACCAATCATAACGACATAACAAAGGTATACTGGACGCCCAAAATGCATAATCACCACACAAAGCTAGATTCATAGCTGGTTCTAGAAGCTGCACCACCAAGCTTCTTTCGATCCTGTTGACGAGGGCCCTTCAGGAGGTAAAAGCATTTTGGGAAAGGCATTGCGTCACTATTTCTAAAAGCCCTGGCATTGAATGTATGTGGATAATGAAAAACTAAAAATGTCTTACGGAAGAGCTTGATGCTAAAGGTCATGCACGTACTGTACAGACATGTATCCAAATTGGATTTCACGACCCTCTATACTACAACTCCTCAGGACCTTATTGAATGTCTAAGTTTACTAATAGTACCTGTGTTCAAGAAAACTGATCGCACTGAGATATATTAATTTCAGAATCCATAAAACATTCCCTAGCTATATACTACATACAGGGGATATAATTTATGGGATGTTTCTTTGTTTATAGAGTTGCTTGAATTTCTTATTAAAAATATCTTTGTGAAATTTGACCACACAAAGTATCAACAGCATATAGGTATTCCAATAGGTTGGCTGACCTGTATCTGTTCTCTTATGAATATGATTACATGTATATGCAGGCGCTTTCAAAAACCGATCAATTCAAAGCCCATCCCTTCTCACCAAACGCTATATAGAAGATCTTCTTGCTGTGAATAATTGCTATATAAATGACCCAGTG
>JAVTVY010000473.1:0-32763 GCA_036873755.1 Hanleya hanleyi
TCAATAAGCTTAAATACTCAAGAGAGCTTTTAACACAAATAACAAATCTGTGCTATTTCGGGAAATAAAAATCTGACGATGCACATATGTTTACATCATTGACCAGTGTATTTGTCCTGGACCAGTGTGAAAACTCCTAATGTTCATTTTTGAAAATGATACATGTACATGTATATATATTTTAAAAGAAGATCTTCCGAAACTATTTTTCTCCTTAACATACTACCTTTAGGTAATGGTATGTACTGTTAGCAGACCGCCAGTCCTGTTTCCAGACAATCTGATTGAAAACAGATCCACTCTGGCGCAAATTAGAGAATCTGTTCTAATCAGATTGGTTTATACATGTGTAGCAGAACTTAAATATGTAATCAGCTCCAAAATATTCTAGACTGTCAGTGTCCTCAAGTTCTCCGAAACTCCATGACAGTATATGTTACAACAGGTACAGAATGAAGTCACCTTCACAAAGTAAAGTTGTGTCTAGCATTCATGAGACAACAGGAGAATATGATCATCAAAAATAAATGGCATGGAATGCCATTTATTTTTTTCGGTGGTGAAGGCGGAGCACACTGCTTGATCGTCGACATTGCAACGTCACAACTGAAAGTGGGCATCATCACTTGTTCGACGTCATACTGGAGTGTTGTACAACTGACATCGCTATTCCAGATGTTGTGGTTGTGCATGCTATGGCGAGACTGAAGTTCATCGTAGCGGAGGGAATTTTTCAAATCTCTCTTTGTAATAAACTTGTAATCATAAGGATTATATATCATTATATGCTTGCACGAAGAATGGTTTAATCCAAATCAATCTTAATAAATTAATATCCTATCAATGCTCCCCAATCGTACATGTCGCTAAATCTTACGTATTTCAATTGAATTTGGTGTTCTGAGCGCCCATACCATGCCATGGATATTTAATAGCATTATGACATCATGGTCGCATCTGGACTCATCCATTTGCAGTCGGAGAGGGGAGATAGGTTCACTATGTCCATTTACCCCAATGTTTACACCAAAGGTGAGTCCATATATCTACCCCGTATTATTGTGCCACAATGTCGGGACCGTAGCAACATGAAAAGACACCCCGCCAGCGAGCTGGCTAATTCGGCTGAGCCAACCAAAAATTCTTTGTCAGCAACGTTCCCTTCAAAGCACTATGAAGCGTTCTCAGGATTGGTTAACACGCGATTTACTGCAAGCCTATTAGATCCTACAAGCGACATATCCAAATGGGAAGCAGACAGGATTTAATTTTAATTAGATTGAATCCAAATGTACTGTTCTCTTTTCTTTTTGTGGTGATTTAAATGATATAACAGGCAATTTATAATAGCTTGTTTTTGGTCAAAAGAAGTGGAGTTTGTGTAGAGTTGTATAATATCATTCGGCTGTTTGAGGTTGGAATTGCACTCTGCCCAACCTGCTCATTGCATTGGCTTCGAATATTTTATGGCGCATCTCCGAGAGAAACATCCTATGTACCAGTTCCCTCGACCTCGTATTCACATTTGCCTATTTTCAGGAGGTTTTTTTCATAAAAATATGCGTTGACAAAATCATAATTCATAATGCACAACCATTTTTTCAAAAGAACTGGGCATGTGGTAATCGAGAAAAGAATGAAGAACTCTTTGTCATATTCTTACGAACTGCCATTATGCATCTTCATTTTATCAAGCGAATTTCTACATTCCCACTTCGAACTTCCTTTGATATATCTGGCCCCCTTCAATGTTCAAAGAACTTATAAATAGACAAGAGATGTCACTGACCTCGAAAACATTTGAAATCCGAAATGGGTCGCACAAAAGCTCTATTGATTGGCGGACGTATATAGTGAGCTAATACAAACACCATATTACGAGGAAAGACGCCGCAAGTAGATGATGACGTCACTCTACTCACAATTGATGTGTACATTCTGTTTGGTTCGTCTCTCGTTCGTAGGTGAAATCAGCACCTCAGATTTTGAACACTGAAGAGGGTCAGATAAATCAAGCCAAGTTCAAAGTGGGAACAGAGAAATTGGCTGCGTAAAATAAAGATGCCATTATGGTGCTCACCATACTTTACACTGTCCTGAATCAGGCATCCTCGCAAACCAATGTATTAATCTATAGGTTACGATCGATACACTGCCACTGGCTTGGTTAGTTACCTAAAGCAGTTCCGGATCTAAACAGCTTGAGGGGTTTTCACTAAACTGAACCAATGAGTAAGCGCGCTGAAGCAGCTCATCAGGCCAATCCGCAGGAAGGCTTGAGTTTTGACTGATTTGAATTTCAATTGCCGGTCAGACTACCTTTGAAGTTAGACTGAACTTGGCATCGGGTGTCAAAGTGAAAACCGCAGGCTTCAGATACCGACACGTTAATTCAAAATAACCGCTTGGTACGAAATGTACGAGATTGTTAGTTCAATCATGAACGTCGCTCGTCTGGGCTCTCTCCTGCCTCTCTCCGTTCAACTCCGCCCATTAGCTAACAACGGTGCAGATTCCCCACATATTTTATGGGGGCGCTGTAAGCGCTGTGGACTCGATTTTCTCGGAGTTCGTCCGGCTTTTAGCTCTGCTGTGGCTAGATAAACATCTTACAAATATTCTACGACATTAACTTCAGAAAATCTTTGCGAAATAAAGACAAATCTTACCTTAGATGACCAACATCGGTGAAATCCAAACGACGGTCGACTGCGCGCGTGAAAAACGTTCCAAATTTACGCTCGGTAACATGTTTTCAAAAAGTGGTATCGTGCATGGAAACGGACTGAATTGAATCCGCCCAAAAGAATACATCCCAGCGGACAAGAATTCAGGAAAAGGGTCAAACGTGAAGATAAATTGTTTGAAAATAGAGAAATCTACGACATGCTCACATTGCTCTCATAACGGTTTCTTGTCCGCTGGGATCTATTCTTTTGGGCGGATTCAATTCAGTCCGTTTCCGTGCACGATACCACTCTAAATTTGGAACGTTTTTCACGCGCGCAGTCGACCGTCGTTTGGATTTCACCGATGTTGGTCATCTAAGGTAAGATTTGTCTTTATTTCGCAAAGATTTTCTGAAGTTAATGTCGTAGAATATTTGTAAGATGTTTATCTAGCCACAGCAGAGCTAAAAGCCGGACGAACTCTGAGAAAATCGAGTCCACAGCGCTTACAGCGCCCCCATAAAATATGTGGGGAATCTGCACCGTTGTTAGCTAATGGGCGGAGTTGAACGGAGAGAGGCAGGAGAGAGCCCAGACGAGCGACGTTCATGATTGAACTACGAGATTGTGTAATACACAAAACGACTCGAGAACTCATTCGAATCACCAAAAAGGTCCAGATAAACCCTCTGAGGATTAGGGGTTACCTGGACTTGTGCAGATGGAATCAGGATGAAATAAATACTGAGAAAATATTTCACCACTATATTTTTTACCAGAATGTTTTTCTTGCGATTGTTAGAGGATATTTCATAGCATGTAAAGGACTCCAAATAATGTTAACGAGTTCATGTCAGGTATATGCTAAGTGAATTCTGAAAGGGAATTTCACAACACTATACAGATACAGTAGCATATTTACAGTCATGGTGCAAAGAATATAAAGAGATTGGAAAAAGTAAATTAACGAACAAAGAAAACAATTCAACTCCAAAGAACACCAAATAATATACAACGGAGAACTGAGTTACAGAAAGTGAAAGTACTTTGAAAATGGACAACAGACATGGACATGGTAACTAAGAACATGTAAAATAGACTAAACATGTCCAATATGTGTAATTTACTCCAAAAATAGAGAAATGATACGTACCCAATAACCCCGACACTCAATGTTCTATCTTTTCGTTTCCAGGGTGTCAATCCGCCATTTTCTTCCAATAAATGCTTGCACGAAGAATGGTTTAATCCATATGTACTCGCCCTGTTCTCTCTTTTCCTTTTGTGGTGATTTAACTGATTTAACGTGCAATTGTAGCGGTTCGTTATAGCTTGTTTTTGGTCGAAAGAAGTGGAGTTTGTGTCGAGTGGTATAAAATTATCCGGCTGTTTGATGTTGGACTCCATATTTGGCGAATTTAGGTTGAGGCTATCCACACCTAACTGAGCCTCCCAAATCCTCGTCCAGAGATCATGTGCCGATCCGAGCTGTTCGGGTGGATACCAAGCTATTCTCGGATCCATGCACCTGACTGGGGTACTGTCACCTCAAATCCAGTGTCGAAAATCCAAACCAAATCCAATCCAACTCTCAGAGGTGACCTTCCGATGTCTGAAGCCGATGGCCGACTTTCAAATTTCACAACCGGAACTCGGAGTACGCATGCGTCAAAAGGCGGTGGATGAAATGTCCGGACAATGAATAAAACTGTATGTTTTGTAATATAACTATTTTTCCACAACAAAATTCTCCTTTAAATGTTGCTAATTCCAAGATGGAAGGTCAATTCGCACCATAAACAGCTGTGTGTTGATATTACCGTCGGTTGTCAGCAGAAATCAGATTGAAAATGTCACTTCTGATGTGGTAGATACACATTCCGGGGCCCAAAAATTAAACCTCCGGCATGACAGACACGATGTGAATCCGTGAAAATGTCAAAGCAGAATTTTTCGCGCAGTAAAGTGAACAAATGTGATAAACAGACGAGTGTAGTACTTGATTAATGCAGTGGTAGATGTATGTAGGCTTTTTACCTTCTGTATATGATCTCAATTATCTTGTGGAGACCGCCCATGTCTTCCTTTCCCCAGCTCAGCTTCAGTCTGAGGCGAAGTCATTTGTTCTCTCATGCGAATCTCGAGACAAAGGTCACTCTGACACATGTTTTCATACACCCAGCTGAGAGTTTAACATGGCAATTTGAACTGGACGCTCGCGCGTGGGTCGGTTGACACTTCTGGACACGCAGTGCAAATTAAACCCTTTCTATTGTCTTCTGGAAACAAAGATCTGTAGTGGAGGTGGGCTAGCTAATGTCGTCTTGGCTAGCAATAGATCTACTACGTAGTAGATTCTAGATGTCAATAGATTTCTTTATTTTGTACATATGCCCACGTGGGGCCGGGTACAACAACAGATTAATAAGTACCGGTAACTGACCTAAATACATCCAAATAGATTAATAAGTCTATAACTCTCAGTTATATTACAAAGACTGTTCAAGATTCAAGATTCGAGAGATTCAAGATTCAAGAGATTCAAGGATTCAAGATTCAAATTTTATTGTACAGACACCAGCAATGCAGCAGAGTACAAAACATGAAATGAAGATGACCACATTTAACAGTTGAACAGCAATATAACAATATGATCATAATACTCATAATATGACTAGAAGTATATATACATACAGTAATATAACTACCGTACGTACGCAAAACACTGGACCTTAAGTTTTGCTTTGTTCATTAAACCACATATAGATGGTAGAGCAGATTTGCCCAGACAGTCTTGTGTCCTGGCAAGACATTATAAAAACAAGCTTTTCATTATGTGTCCAGTTCGCGAATGCTGGATAAAGTGATGTAATTGCCTCAAATAATATGACTCTACTTGACGTAAATTTATTACAAAACATCACGAAGTGGATTTCATCCTCAACAGTGAGACAATAATATTGACGATACCCTGCCTGAGCGCATGGTACAAAGGGCATGACAATAAAAAATGCCGCTCATCCTCAACAGACCCTAGAGAACACTGTTTACAGACCCTCTCATCTTTGTATCGACCTCTCATATTTCAACCCTCCTATAAAATACATTACGTCCGGTACCGTACCGGTTAAATATACATTTCTTAAATTTATTTTAGGATTACGTTCGATGATAAATATTCAATTTGTTTAGAAATGTAAATTGGCTCTATTGCTGATATATTGGGGCAGGGGAGGTGAAAGTGGCGGGGGTCACACGTGACACTTTTTTCAGCCTTTAATGGGAGGGGGGCGCATATATTTTTCATCACCTTTTATTGCAGGGCCGTAGCAGGATTTACTGAGGGGTGGTTTTCCTTCACTCCAAAAGGGCACATCAGGGGGTTCGCTGTATGGGAAAAGGGGCAAATAGGGGGTTCGCTTCAGTTTGAAAAGGGCATTTATATGAGAAAAATATATAATATTTCCGAAAGGGGGGTTTTCCCGAACCCAGAACCCCCCCCCCCCCCTGGCTACGGGCCTGTTTTGTGTCTATGTTATGCAGGGGTTATTCTTGACATAAAAATTCATCTACCGGTACTCAACTTCAAATACGCAAGATCACATTTTTATTTCCATCGAATACAGTAGACTCAACTCGAGAACTTTCACTCCATCTCCTTGTTAGACACACTGGGCAGGCACGACGGAAGCAATCGATGATTGGAGGGGCCACTATCACAGCACCGACAGGCGAGGGTCCAAGGGCCGCGTAGGCCCCGGAAGCTCAACGGGTCTAAGATGGTCGGAGACGCGTTCTAGCGTATTTCCGAGTACTAAAATAAGAAATCTTCGCCTGTGTGAACTTTGCCTGTTTGCTGTTTCTCACAGTTTTTTTTAATTAATTTATTTATTCTAATATTCGCCATCAAGCAAATGATGATGTTTGAAAGTAGACCTATAAATAATTTAAGGAGGTCCGCTGGTGCCTTTTGGCTCTGGCGGCCATTTTGCCTGTTTTTCCTATTAGGTTATCTCCCTTTCCTAGGTTAAGCGATAGGGATTTCTAGCTGAGAAATTTGCAGCAACATCCATCCAATTTGATAAATTTTTAGAACAGTTAGAATATAAGAAAAAGTTAAATACTATTTACACCCTACTGAATCGACAAGTATGATTATAGGTGAATGCACCAGTCCATTTGTCATGCGACCATGAACTGTAGGTTGGATCACTTCACATAGAAGCCGCATAACAGCTGCAATGTTATAATGAGGCAACATATGATTATATATCAGATATGTCGACAGTCCATGGTAGCTACCATTTGTCTTGGCAGCAGTCCATTTGGCGAATCATTGGATCAGACGATGTGCTCTCTGTGCATCATTCACAAGTGCATGTTGACCTACAATGGACTGTCGATCGGTCCGATGATGATACCATGGACTGTCGTAATATCAGACAGACAGAGAATAAACTATTAATATGAGGTTATTATACAATGTTGAATCCAATATGGAGTTTTATTGTACGAGTCTACGTTGGGTTGAAAGTCCGTATTGGACGAGACGCCGCAGGCGTCGAGTCCAATACGGACTTTCAACCCAACGTAGACGAGTACAATAAAAGCTCCATATTGGATTCAACATTGTATAATGACCTGTTTATTATACATCCAAAGACAAAACTATGACAGAGTTGAAACTTTCGTTTATTACTGATAAAGTTACAAAGCATAACTATATAAAAATACGTTGAGTGTTAATTTCGCTTTTTTGAAATATGACAATCAAGTTAAAGAATACATTTAATGATGTAATCAGCCTCAAATCCAGGCTGAAATCGATGTCTCTCAAACTCCACGAAAGTGACATATGTTACGACAGGTACAAAATGAAACACATTTGACCACAACAAACTAAACTTGTTTCTAGTATTCACGAGAAAATAGAAGGATTTGGTCTTTGAAAATAAACAGCATGGCATGCTGTTTATTTTTCCACGGCCGTGTCAACAAGCGTGTACACGTGTGGTGCATTCTATCAACGTATGCTATGCACGAGGCATGACGTTAGCCCATTGATGCAGCTGTTCAGCATTCAAATTCATGAGCGTCGCCACGTCACTCAACGTCACGCAGTGACGTCATTTTCATTTCCGCGTACAACACACACTCAATGGCGAAACAGAAACCCCACCGAAGAGGGCAGAGTTTCATATTTCTCTGACAAGATATTCTTGCATTCGTTGTTTATGGCGATCCCATTATCATCAAATTTAATACATACGATGCATTAGCAAACTTCGCTGTATGCACAGGGGAGAATTCACAAAATCTATCGATTTTGAAGCAGATGACACTGTGACGACACTGGAACACGTACATATAATCCTGAGTTAACTCCCTTTGAAAGAATCCAATATACGCAGTCTTGACGAGTCCAATAACACTTTCTGATGAGTCCAATAACACTTGCTCGCGGATCCAATACGGTTCTTGGTACTGGACCGACACGTGGTACAAATAAACGGTTTTCATTGGATTATAAAATTAAATGTATAATAATGGTTCATATTTCTCTTAAACACACACAAGTGGAAGGAATCGAGAGATGAATGAGTCAGTGATACATGAGGCAGGTAGTAAGTTCCCACGTGTTCATTTTGTGCTCATTTCCTCACACTATAATTCGATGCTAATACCTACCATGGACTGTCTACCAACACCTAAACACACCTCTCGCCGCAAAAATGTTTTGTTAACTTGAAATGGTAATAACCCTACATTTGGTGACAATATAGTACGATATCTCTCCTCCAAAAAATGACTGGACACCAGTAACCATACCTGTCATCGATATGCTGAAAATCGTTCATTTTCGTCTGGTCAGACACACGCCCACGCTTGATAACGAAAGCACCGAAAAACCTACCATTGACTGTGATTTGACACGTGACCGGCGGTTTTCACCTATAATCATAGTTGTCGATTCAGTAGGGTGATTTATATGAATATTTCATGAATATGCTTCAAAGCTAGTAATATTCCCTATGTTTTTTGGGGTTATCAAATAAAGCATGGGTCCACTTAACGTTGCCTACAGCTAAAAAATGCACACCAACCTGCTTTTTTTTGCTTCGTTTTTCCTCATATAACACAATTATGAATGCAACAAATCACATTATTCAAAAAAGTTAATTACTTTGATTTACTAGTACCAGCAGCGGACATCCTTAAATATGAAATATAACGGGTATATCAGTAGTATAGAAAAGACCACTGGAGTCACTGACCTCAAAAGTGCGTGACGTGGAGATAACGTCACAGAGGAAAGTTCACTATAGTTCCGGCAAAGGTCACGTGACCAGAAGTGACTCCGGAGATGCACTCGACACGGCCTTGGATAATGTAGGACATTAGTACCTCGTGCCGTACTGCTATTGGCATTCATGTTGAAAGCCGTGTATCACGCCGAAACTCCGAACAGCGCATGTCATTTGTATGACTTCCGTTAGCATGGAGATCAGCTCGAGAAGAAAAACCAAGAGATACATCTCAAATTAGCAGAGATCCTTCGCGGGTAGAATCAAGGGAATATCCATTTCATTTGGATATATATTCTATCTCCTGATAATGGAGAAATACGAGGACTATGTGCGCTGAAACACATCCTATTGTATGTGATGTGCCTCACGTGTGGCGGATCACGGTTTACAGCTGAGAGCTGTAAAATCCCTGCACCATTAATGCGCGAGGTACTGTGACTTGACGGAATAGGCCGAGCAGTCGCGAATGCCCGGAGATGTATTCCTCCGCGGTATTCATCCGCGGTGATGCGGTCATGTCTGCGGTTACTTCTACGGAGAAGCCTCCGCGGACAGAAAATAGTCCCATGTCAAAACGAGACTTCAAATACAAGTAGTAGAGAAAGTAGGCATTTTTGAGGTGCGCAAGGGCGTATTTGAGAGATTGAGAGGCTATATAGCATGCAAATAGGGCGTGTAAGGTCTCATATTGAAGCACTTGCGGTGTAGACCACGACTTGAGGGATGTCCATGTCATGCAGTGGCGTCATTGGTGGCGTTATCAGTAGTAGTAGCGAAAGCGGGCATTTTGGGGGTGCGTGGGGATGTGTTTGAGTGATTGAGGGACCATTCTTGGTCCGAATGGGTCGTGGCAGGTGTCACAGTGAAGCACTCATGAAGGAGCGTCAGACAGGACGGATGGGTCGTGGAAGGAAGGCAAAGGCGCGCATGCGCAGTCGAGGAGTAGTAGCGAAAGTGAGCATTTTGAAGGTGTGCAGGGGCATATTTGAGAGATTGAGGGGCCATATCGCATCCAAATAGGGCGTGTAGGATGTCATATTGAAATTCTCGTGGTGTAGACTACGACTTGAGGGTCGTCCATGTCATATGTGACGTCAATGGTGACGTCATCAGTAGGAATAGTAGCGAAAGTGGACATTTTGGGGGTGGAAGTGTGTTTGAGTGATTGAGTGATTGAGGGACCATTCTTGGTCCGAATGAGTCGTATGGGGTGTCATGGTGAAGCACTCGTGGGGCAGCGTTCGACTGGATGGGTGTGTAGCGGAGATGAGCAGACAGAGAAGTGTGGGAACACAGCATGAGAATGTACGTTTTGGGGTCGAGGTGGACCACTATTGGCTCGATTGGGTCGTGGGAGGTGTCATAGTGAAGCACTCGTAGAGCAGACTCCGACTGGACGGGTGTGTCGTGGTAGTAAGGCTATGGCGCGCATACGCAGACAGAGAATTGTGGGGGAAAGGCACTGAAAGGGACGTTATGGGGTCGAGATGGACCAATATTGGTCCGAATGGATCGTATGGGGCAGTTTCGGAAGTGCACAAGGGCACTATATCACACCTGGGGGTTTATATTTCATCCATGTATAGCGGATAGGGGTTGTCGTGAATAACAACAAGATCAGCAATGTTCATATAGTTTATTATCCCCAATGTTACATCATGCCCAGGCTGGGGGAGCCGCCCTGGGTATGTTCATTATGTTCACAGAATAAAAAATTGCAATATCAAACACCATGTTTTCTACTACTCAAGGACTGCGCATGTGCAGAATTACGTCATTTCCATGAACTAAGCCATCCAATCGAAGCCACGAGTGCTTCAAACTGATACCCCATACTATCCATATTGGTCCATATTGATCCCACAATGTCCCTTCCAGTTCCCTTTTCCCACAATTCTCTGCCTGCGTGTGCGCGCAATAGCCTTACTTCCACGACACACCCATCCATTCGGAGTCTACTCCACGAGTGCTTCACTATGATACCTCCCAATCGGGCCAATGGTGGTCCACCTCGACCCCAAAACGTCCATTTTCATGCCCTGTTCTCACTCTTCTCTGGCTGCGCATGCGCAGATGAACGGTTTCTCCGCTAGACACTCATCCAGTCGGACGCTGCAACACGAGTGCTTCACCATGATACACCATACAACTCATTCGGACCAAGAATGGTCCCTCAATCACTCAAACACACTTCCACGCACCCCATAAATGCCGACTTTCGCTACTACTCCTACTGATGACATAACCAAGGACGTCACAGATGGCATGAGCAACCCTCTAGTCGTGGTCTACACCACGAGAGCTTCAATATGAGATCCAACACGCCCTATTTGGATGCGATATAGCCCCTAAATCTCTCAAATGTGCCCCTGCACACCTCCAAAATGCCCACTTTAGCTACTACTCCTCGAATGCTCATCCGCGCCAATGCTTCCTTCCACGACCCACCCGTCCTGTCTGACGCTTCTCCACGAGTGTTCCACTAGGTCATCTGACACGACGCATTTGGACCAAGATTGGTCCCTCAATCACTCACGCGCACCCCCAAAATGCCCGCTTACTGTTGTCAGACCTTAAATAACCAATCAACAACGCATTCCCGGAGATTCAGGCGATCCCCCGCGTAATGACCTGTGCCTTTTGGGTGTGTGTGGTGGTCTGTGTGTGTGTGGTGTTGATGGTGTGTGCTGGTGTGGTGGTGGTGGTGGTGTGTGTGTGTGTGTGGTGGTGGTGGTGGATGTTTGTGGTGGATGTTTGTGGTGGTGGTGGAGGTGGTGGTGGTGATGGCGTTGCTGAGTGCCCATCTTTAGGCAGTGACGCCGTAACGCTATAACGTTTTCTACTAGTTCCATAATGTCTTAACGCCATGATGCAAACAGTTGAGAGAAAGAAAGATCAATACGTTCACAAGGTTTCCTATAGTTTATTATCCCCTCCATCACTTCATACTCACGCTGGGGAGCCGCGTTGGGTTTGTTTGCAATTCAAGGACGCTCTTGTCCATTCAGAAGCCTCCATTTGCGGCTGCATCTGTCCTATCCGTCTCGTTAGATGTATTCTCGACTGCTCTTGTCTAATCAGAAACCGTCATTTCAGAAAGTTCAATCTTCGGCCATGAACTTACGCTAGATCCGCCCTTGGAAATTAAAAATATTCGCATCCCCCCTTTTGAAATCCTAGTGACGCCCCTGCAACGCATCTAAGGCCAGTGGCTCGTCAGTGCGCATGCGCAGAAAAAAAACAGGGCGGGCGCAGGTCTGTCTGCGCAGGTCAATTGGTTGCCATGGTGACGTCACTTCCGACCGTTGGGGTATATATTCCTCCTCGGTGATGCGGTAAAAAAGCCTCCGCGGAGAGAAAGTAGTCCCAAATACGCGGGTTTTCGTGAGAATCATCTGGAATCTTCAGGGGCGAGAGGGGCCCCTAGTGGTCCGATTGGGTCGAGTGAGGTGTCAAAGTGAAGCGCTCCTCCAGGGCTATCAAGGCATGGGTGGTTGCATGTAAATTGAGGATTTGTCTCCGAAAATATAAAAAGCGGAACACGGATGGATAGGTCCATACTGGGCAATTCACACATGTTCATTGCGGTATGGGTTGTTGGTCTTGTTTTTCTCGTCTGACCACGTAGAACACGATGGGAGGGGTCTCGAAGTTGAGCGGTGAAATTTTTCGAAAAGTACATGGAGGTCTAGATACTGTCTCAGAGGGATAGGTCCATACTGGGCAATTTACACATGTTCATTGCGGTATGGGTTGTTTGGTCTTGTTTTTCACGTCTCACCACGTAGAACACGATGGACGGGGTTCCGATTGGACTGGTTGAAATTTTTTTAAAAAGTCACTATGCGCATGCGTAGTGGGTAAATAGTGCTGGGTGGACGTTTGGGGGTCTAGGTGAGCCCCTAGTAGTCACCTAGACCCCCATAGACACTCGATGGTGTCGTATGAGGTCTTATTTTGAAGCTCTCGTGGAGGAGCATCCGACTGGACTAATGTATCGTCCGTTATCAATATTCTGCGCATGCACAGCCTGGCCGTAGTATAAAAAGCAGGCATTTTGGGGGTGCGTGGGTGTTTGGGGTAAAGATGGACCACTGTTGGTCCAAATGGGTCGTGGAAGGTGTCAAAGTGAAGCTTTTGTGAAGTAGAGTCAGAGTGGCGTGTTTTTTATTGCAAGTCGCGTCAATCTGCGCATGCGCAGTTGGGTGTAGTAAGTAAAGTGGTCATTTTTGCGTGGGGTGTGTTTGGGGTAAAGATGGACCATCCTTGGTCCGAACGCGTCGTGTGGGGAGTCATTTTGCAGCTCTCGTGGTGCAGACCCCGATTTGAAGGATGTCCCCAGCATCTGTGAAGTCATCGGTGACGTCATCCGTACGAGTAGTAGCGAAAGTGGGCATTTTGGGGGAAGGGAAGGAAGATATTTGGTGTAGAGATGGACCACTACTGGTCCGAATGCGTCGCTGGGGTGTCATCTTGCAGTTCTCGTGGTGCAGACCCCGATTTGAGGTATGTTCACGTCATCTGTGACGTCATTGGTGACGTCACCAGTAGGAGTTATATCCAAAGTGGGCATTTTGGGGCAGTGAAGGAAGGTATTTGGTGTAGAGTTGGACCATCCTTGGTCCGAATGCGTCCTGTGGGGTGTCATCTTATAGCCTTCGGGGTGGAGACCACGATTTGAGGGATATCCACAGCATCTGTGACGTCATTGGTGACGTCATCAGTACGAGCTGTAGCGAAAGTGGGCATTTTGGGGCAGTGAAGGAAGGTATTTGGTGTAGAGATGGACCATCCATATGTGTCATGCATTATACCATATCTTTGCTGTATTATACCATATCTGTCCTGCATTATACCAAATCTGTGCAGTATATACAATATCTGTCCTGAATTATACCATATCTGTGCTGTATTATACAATATCTGTCCAGTATTATACAATATATGTTCTGTATTATACCAAATCGGTGCTGTATTATACAGTATCTGTCCTGTATTGTACCATACTTGTCCTGTATTATACCATATCTGTCCTGTATTATACAATATTTGTCCTCTATTAAACAATATCTGTCATGCATTATACCATATCTGTGATGTATTATACAATATCTGTGCAGTATTATACAATATCTGTACAGTATTATACAATATATATTCTGTATTATACCAAATCTGTCCTGTATTGTACCATATATGTCCTGTATTATGCCATATCTGTCCTGTATTATACAGTATCTGTCCTCTATTATACCATATCTGCCATGCGTTATACCATTACAAGCGTCTGGTCCGTCATTCATAATTCAGCCGTCGTCCATTAGAGAATATCCGCGTCCATAATCCAAAGACCTATTCCATATTCCATATAACAGTATTAGCACCAAATTCAAAAAGACAATCATAGTATACATAAACATAGGCTTGTTTCCTGCAAGAGAAAAGCGGTCAACAGTTTTCAATGATACCGGCAAGACATCATGATGTTCCAAAAATATCAAATCCGTATCGCTGATCAGTATTCTTAATCCATAATATTGGTTGTAAAGTCGTCATCTAAAGAATGATGTATCTCAGTCACGCTTTGATTGTGACTGTTCATATGAGCACCATGAGGATCTTGAAGTACATGGGTTCATACGGCCCCTAGCCCCGGGTTAAGCGGAATTAGACACAAGTTACGAAACGTAACGCCGTAGATCTTGTACGCTACTCTCGTATTTTGCTATCAGCGTGCGATATGTATCGCCAAATTTGAGAAACTTTGAATGGAGTCGCTTGATGTTGTAGCCCTGTTTTATAAGTTTCTGCCACAATGTTTTGTGACGTTGATTAAAATCGTCACATTTAACACAGGATCTAGCAAATGCTACTATGCGTGATATGTATACGCCATATGCAGGTCCCACTGGAATATTACTGTCCAGAAAGGGATAGTTTACGATGTCGAAATTGTAATAATCTCTTTTGTCATACAATCGACGAGAGAGAAGGCCCGCTTCATTTTTATAGAGATATAGGTCTAAATATGATGTGCCTGTAGGGTTATCTGTAGTTTCCTTCAAATCCAGTGAACGTGGATATATATCCTTCACTGCGTCATTTATATAGCGATTATCCACAGCGAAAAGATCGTCTATATTGCGTTCGTGAATGAGAAGGAACGGGCTTTGAATGGATCGGTTTTTGAAAGCGCCTGCATATAGTCATATTCATAAGACAACAGATATAGGTTAGCCAATAGGGGTGCACAATTAGTACCCATTGGAATACCTATATGCTGTTGATATATTGTGCTGCCAAATTTCACATAGATATTTTTAATGAGAAATTCAAGCAACTCTATAAACAAAGAAACATCCCATGAATGATATCTCTTGTATGTAGTAGAGCTAAAGAATGCTTTATGGCTTCCGACATTAATATATTTACGATAAGTTTTCTTGAACACAGATACTATTAATGAACTTAGACGGTCAATAAGGTCCTGATGAGGGATTGTAGTATAGAGAGTCGAGAAATCCCATGCGGATACATGTCTGTGCGGTATGTGACCTTTAGCATCAAGTTCTTCCGTAAGACATTTGGAGTTTTTCAATATCCACATACATTCAACGCCAGAGTTTTTAGAAATAGTGGCGCAATACCTTTCCCAAAATGTTTTTACCTCCTGAAGGGCCCTCGTCAACAGGGTTGAAAGAAGCTTGGTGGTGCAGCTTCTAGAATCATCTATGAATCTAGCTTTGTATGGTGATTTATGCATTTTGGGAGTTCCAGTATACTTTTGGTATATCGTTATGTTTGGTTGGAAGACAAATACCTCTTTCCCTGAGAAACGTTTTGTGATTGTTAAATAAATCTTCCAGAGTAAATGCAGTTTGAGAGTAAGTAGACGTATTTGATGACGATATGTTTACACTCAATTCTTCAACCAGCACCTGGTAATAGTAATATTTACATATGAATATTATATTATTTGAAGCTTTGTCTGCTGAGACTATAACGAATTTACTCTGGAGATTTGCTAGAACTTCTTGCGAATTGGGGCCTCTCAGTACTTGTTTTGCTTGGGGAAGGGTACTTCTGTCAATATGGCGGATTGTTTCAACGACCTTGCTCTTGGTGAGGTCCAGCCAATCAGCGAGTTCTGCAGGTTCAACTTTTTCTCGCTTAGACCAATCAATAACGTAATGTTCCAAAGCAGACAGGACTATCTTCTGATCGGCCTTCAGATTTATATTTCTCGGCTCTCTATATTTAGGCCCCTTCATCAGGAGTAATCTTAGGTCCTTATCACTCACCACATCAAGGTCACCAGTCATAACATGTTTGCATGATGTATAGATAAAGTTCGACGATTCACAATCACAACTATAGCCCCCCGACGTGTATAAGTTCCAGTTAAACTCCTTGACAGCATTAGTGTAATCTTTGCTGTAATATACCATATCTGTCCTGCATTATACCAAATCTGTGCTGTATTTTATCGTATCTGTCCTGAATTATACCATATCTGTGTTGTGTTATACTATATATGTCCTGTGTTATACAATATCTGTCCTGTATTGTACCATATTTGTCCTCTATTATACCATATATGTTCTGTATTATACCAAATCTGTGCTGTATTATACAGTATCTGTCCTGTATTATACCAAATCTGTGCTGTATTATACCATATCTGTCCTGTATTGTACCATATATGTCCTGTATTATACTGACTGGTCATTTTGAAAAGCCGATCACATTTTTCGCATGGACGCTTGGGTGGCCCATGAATTGAACGTTCATGGCGCTGTAAATGATCCGGGCGCTGAAACGACAGTGTACATATCGTACAGCTATACCGGGCGGTTCCATCGTGCTTGGTAGCCTCATGGCGGCGCAAGTCGTGCAGACGAGTGAATGATTTCGGGCACGTAGTACAAGTGAACATCTTGGTGGTTGACAGAGTATCTGATGAAACGGCCAGTCCGCTTCCCTTTTATAGTACGTTAGCTGGTGATCTATTTTTAGCACACTCAGTTCAACTACCCCCAGGTCGAGGACCGAGATGTACAGGTGTACGACTGCGCCGCATTGCGCGCGCGTGTGTGTATGTGTATTTGTGGGCAGGGATTTTACATCCGGTGCCTTGTCAATATCCGGGTTTCCCAGTGGGTTTTCCCCGTCGTTCCCCCGTCTTCCGGGTACTGTGGCTTTAAATCCGGGTCCTCATATTACATCCGGGTTTCTCCATGTTTACTGTCACCTGACCGGAACCGGAAGTTGTCACAAGACAGGTGGCGCCCCGATATTGACCTACTACTTCCGACAGCGGGCGCCACCTGTCTTGTGACAACTTCCGGTTCCGGTCACGTGAGAGCAAACATGGAAACACCCGGATGTAAGATGAGGACCCGGATGTAAAGCCACAGCAACCGGATGGAAGACGTAGGAACGACGGGAAAACCCCACTGGGAAACCCGGATGTTGACAAGGTCCCGGATGTAAAATCAACTGCCCACACACACACACGCACACACACACACACACACACACACGCGCGCGGCTCAGTCGTACACCAGTACATCTCGGTCCTCGACTTGGGGGTAGTTGAATTGAGTGTGCTAAAAATAGATCACCAGCTAGCGTGCTATAAAAGCGAAGCGGCCTGGCCGTTTCATCAGACACTCTGTCAGCCACCAAGATGTTCACTTGTACTACGTGCTCGAAATCATTCACTCGTCTGCACGACATGCGCCGCCATGAGGCTACCAAGCACGACGGAACCGCCCGGTATAGCTGTACGATATGTACACTGTCGTTTCAGCGCCCGGATCATTTACAACGCCATGAACGTTCAATTCATGGGCCACCCAAGCGTCCATGCGAAAAATATGGTCGGCTATTCAAACTGACCAGTCAGTTGCTGCGACACCAACGCACACTACACCCTGTTCGGCAGTCACGTTTGCAGGTAGTGGAGCCCGTAGGCACCAGCATCGAGACAGCGGGAACTCTCATCCATCGCACGTTGGCCGATGATGATGATGTCGCCCTAATTCAACAGTCAAATTCCGACGACAAGACCTTGGGCCAGATTTTGTACGACGTGGAGGGCAAAGTATACTTCGCGGACGAACCCATAAATGTTCCTAGCGATCTGTTACACGAAGACCATCCAGTGAGTGACATCTATCGGTGCCATTGGCCCATGATCCGGCACTGTTTCGCCGTCATCGCCCTATTCAAGATATCTACAATTTCCGACTGACCGACCTCGCCCGTCTACGCAGCTACGTGGAAGCCATCTTCAACGATCAAACTACGGCCTTCAAGTTGAATCTGGCGTTTGGTTATGTGCTGCAGATTTGGTATAATACACTACATATATTGTATAATACAGGACAAATATGATACAATACAGGACAGATTTGGTATAATACAGGACAAATATTGTATAACACAGGACAGATATTGTATAATACAGCACAGATATGGTATAATTCAAGACAGATATGGTATAATACAGCACAGATATGGTATAATAGAGGGCAAATATTGTATAATACAGAACATATATTGTATAATACAGGACATATAAGGTACAATACAGGACAGATATGGTATAATACAGCACAGATTTGGTATAATACTGGACAGATACTGTATAATACAGCACAAATTTGATATAATACAGAACATATATGGTATAATAGAGGACAAATATGGTATAATACAGGACAAATTTGGTATAATACAGGACAGATATTGTATAACACAGGACAGATATAGTATAATACAGCACAGATAAGGTATAATTCAGAACAGATATAATACAGCAAAGATATGGTATAATGCATGACAGATATGGTATAACAGAGGACAAATATTGTATAATACAGGACAGATATTGTATAATACAGGACATATATGGTACAATACAGGGCAGATACTGTATAATACAGTACAGATTTGGCATAATACAGAACATATATTGTATAATACTGGACAGATATTGTATAATACAATACAGATATGGTATAACACAGGAAAGATATTGTATAATACAGCACAGATATGGTATAATACAGGACAGATATTGTATAATACATCACAGATATGATATAATGCATGAGAGTTATGGTATAATAGAGAACAAATATTGTATAATACAGGACAGATATGGTATAATACAGGACATATATGGTACAATACAGGAGAGATACTGTATAATACAGTACAGATTTTGTATAATACATCACAGATATGTCTTGCCGGCATCATTGAAAACTGTTGACCGCTTCTCTCTTGCAGGAAACAAGCCTATGTTTATGTATACTATGATTGTCTTTTTTTGAACTATGCTATTACTGTTATGTGGAAATGGAATAGGTCTTTGGATTATGGACGCGGATATTCTCTAATGGACGACGGCTGGATTATGAATGACGGACTAGACGCTTGTAATGATATAATGCATGAGAGTTATGGTATAATAGAGGACAAATATTGTATAATACAGGACAGATATGGTATAATACAGGACATATATGGTACAATACAGGACAGATACTGTATAATACAGTACAGATTTTGTATAATACAGAACATATATTGTATTATACTGGACAGATATTGTATAATACAGCACAGATATGGTATAACACAGGACAGATATTGTATAATACAGCACAGATTTGGCATAATGCAGGACAGATATGGTATAATACAGCAAGGATATGGTATAATGCATGACAGGTATGGATGGTCCATCTTTACACCAAATACCTTCCTTCACTGCCCCAAAATGCCCACTTTCGCTACTACTCGTAGTGATGACGTCACCAATGACGTCACAGATGCTGTGGACATGCCTCAAATCGTGGCCTCCACCCCGAAGGCTACAAGATGACACCTCACAGGACGGATTCGGACCAAGGATGGTCCATCTCTACACCAAAAACCTTCCTTCACTGCCCCAACATGCCCACTTTCGCTACTACTCGTACTGATGACGTCACCGATGACGTCAAAAATGCTGTGAACGCCCCTCAAATCGGGGTCTGCACCACGAGAGCTACAAAATGACACCCCACACGACGCGTTCGGACCAAGGATGGTCCATCTCTACCCCAAACACACACCCACGCACCCCCAACATGACCACTTTACTTACTACACCCAACTGCGCATGCGCAGATTGACGCGACTTGCAATAAAAAACGCCATTCTGACTCTACTCGACAAAAGCTTCACTTTGACACCTTCCACGACCCATTTGGACCGATAGTGGCCCATCTCTACCCCAAACACACGCCCACTCACCCCCAAAATGCCTGCTTTCTATACTACGGCCAGACTGCGCATGCGCAGAATATTGAAAACGGACGATACATTAGTCCAGTAGGATGCTCTTCCACGAGAGCTTCAAGATAAGACATCATATGACACCATCGGATCACACTAGGGGCTCATCTAGACCCCAAAACGTCCACCCAGCACTATTTACCAACTACGCATGCGCACAGTGACTTTTTCAAAAAATTTCAACCAATCCCTTCGGAACCCCGTCCATCGTGTTCTACGTGGGGAGACGTGAAAAACAAGATCAAACAACCCATACCGCAATGAACATGTGTGAATTGCCCAGTATGGATCTATCCCCCTGAGCCAGTATGGGCCTATGGGCTTATCCAGACCTCCGTGAATTTTTCGAAAAATTTCACCGCTTAACTTCGAGACCCCTTCCATCGTGTTCTACGTGGTGAGACGAGAAAAACAAGACCAAACAATTACAAGCGTCTGGTCCGCCATCCATAATTAAGCCGTCGTCCATTAGAGAATATCCGCGTCCATAATCCAAAGACCTATTCCATATTCTACATAACAGTATTAGCACCAAATTCAAAAAGACAATCATAGTATACATAAACATAGTCTTGTTTCCTGCAAGAGAGAAGCGGTCAACAGTTTTCAATGATGCCGGCAAGACATCATGATGTTTCAAAAATATCAAATCCGTATCGCTGATCAGTATTCTTAATCCATAATATTCGTTGTAAAGTCGTCACCTAAAGAATGGTGTATCTCAGTCACGCTTTGATTGTGACTGTTCATATGAGCACCATGAGGATCTTGAAGTACATGGGTTCATACGGCCCCTAGCCCCGGATTAAGCGGAATTAGACAAGTTACGAAACGTAACACCAAAAGTCGGAAGTGACGTCACCATGGCAACCACTTGACCTGCGCACGCCCTGTTTTTTTCTGCGCATGCGCAGTGACGAGCCACTGGCTTTAGATGCGTTGACTATACTACTTAGGCTTGCTGTATTAATGACCGTCTAAGAATCATAACATTATCATAGTTATTTATTCGCGATATGCCGTACCGCTAAATGAAAGAATATACATGTATAACCTCGTGTTCTTACATGAAGCCTTAACCTGTGTTGTTTTTTTGTTTAATCTCGTCCATATCTCTCTGTACGATATCTCTCTCTCTCTTGAGATGTGAATTGCAAATTGAGTAAGCACATCACATAGTGTTATCATGAGGATATCCGAGATTTTGTAACTCTTTTGGCGACTGCACATTAAGATCAAGTTAATCAGTGTTAAAATGTATTTACACTTTCGCCCATTGTAATATCATAGTCGGGGCTAAACTGGTATTGGGGTCCGTCCGTCGGGGCGTCGGCCGACTTCGTTTCCGGACAATAACTTCTGAAAAACAGAACGGATTCTTTTCAAATTTTGTTTGTAGGTACCTCGCCGCAAGATCTCGCTTGGAATTGTTTTTCATGTCGATCCGCCCATGGGTGGCGCTTCCTGGGGGCCAAGTTAAAATTTCGTTTCCGGACAATAACTTTTGAAAAACTGAACGGATTCTTTTCAAATTTGGTATGTGGGTTCCTTGCCTCCAGGTCTTTTATTTTTTCATGCTGATCCGCGTATAGATGACGCCACAATAACTTCTGAAATCTGACCGGATTAGGACAAATTCGGTAACTGTGGGTACCTTGCCACTGGTTTTCACTTGAGATTGCTCTCCATGGCAGCCACTGAATGTTACGGGGTCTTCAACCGCTCGCGTTTTCATTATTATGGTACATGTACCATAGTCTACACGTACAAGATCCCTTGTATTTCTTTCTACTGTGTTGGTACAGTATGAATGGCGGAAACATACACGTGGTCTGACTTGTGCAATATAAGACTGCTACCCGAAGGACTTGTTATTGATACAACTGGAGGGCACAGAAGCATTTTACTTGGGAACAAAGTGTTCATCACATTCCCTCATGACCATTTTCAGTGTTTTCCTCTCATCGTCATTCAACATGAAGGATTTAAACATGTGTTATATGCTCCGCCAACATCCGTCATTTACCTTGTATGGTGTGAGGGCCGTGTGGATACTTCATATAGTTTTTTATTCACATGAACAGCTGCAATATAAGCGTGACTGAGATACTAAGGCTACGTCCGAGAATGCACCGTAGTATCGGGCCTGAATGCGAGGTGCCGAGGGAAGCTTTCCTTTAGTCAAATGGTTGCTTTTTGGTCGGCAGACGAGTAGTAGTGAGCTGTGAAATCTTTTAGACCTGAGGCTGATGACGTAACGTGGCGTCACGGATGAGGTCAATTCCGTGTCGAATGTCACTTCCGGGTCAAAGATCAATTCTGGTGTCAAAGGTCACTTTCGGGTCAAAGGTCACTTCCGGTCAGATGATGGCCCAGCAAGAGTTATCTGCTCCAAAATGAGATCGAAGATAAGCTTCAGTTACTTCAACGTCAATGCAGGCTAATACTTCAATGTAACCAATTCCTGGACATTTACGGTATGGGGTGTGGCACCTTATTTTTTCTGTCTCACGCTTTACAATACGATGGGAGGGGTCTCGAAGCCATGGGTTGACTTTCGCTGAAAAGTTCTAACTGCGGATGGGTAGTGAATAGGCAGATTTGGGGTGGACGTTTTGGGGTCGAGGTGAGACCAGCCTTGGTCAGAATGGGTCGTGTGAGATGTCCTATTGAAGCATTCGTGGGGGAGAGTCCGACTGGATTTATTTATAGTGAAAGTAGGTCTATGCGCTGCATGCACAGGCAGGGAATTGTGGGAAAAGGGCACTTAGGTGGACGTTTTTAAGTCGTGGTGGGTCAATAGTCGGCGTACTGGGTGGGGGAGAGTATCCATGTGAAGCGCTCCTCTAGGCCGATCATGTTATGGGTGGGTGCGTGTAAAACTAGGATTTGCATTAAAAATATAAAATCCAGAAACACGGACGTTACCACTAAAATATGGAAAACCCCTATCAACCAGGTCTAGATGGGCTAATATCGGTCCCCAGCGGATCGTGGCCTGCCGAGAAGCACAGGGTGGCATAGCGGGTGCATGTAAAATTTGAATTTTTCACGGAAATAGAAAGCAGAAAACGGACTTTACATCTAAAAAAAATGGAGAATAACCCAAGTATGTGTGTATGGGATGCCCTAACGCCTTATCTTAACGTCTTAACGCCCCATCATAACGCCTTAATGGCCTATCGCAACGCCTTAGTGCATTGTCAACCCTCCAATTACACGCACAAATGCCTAGTCCAATGATATATCAACAATAACAACACGCCTATTGCGTATTCCACATGTTATTGTCCCCTCCATCACAACACACCCAAACTGGGGCAGCTGCTATGGGTGTGTTTACAATTCTCGTATGCTCTTGTCCAATCAGAAGCCGCCATTTGAGAACGTTCAATCTTCGGTAATGTTCGCTCTTGTCCGTTAGACATATTCTCTGCTGCTCTTGTCCAATCAGAAAGGACAGTAGTAGAAAAGTGGCATTTGAATGGACGTTTTGGGGTAGAGATGGACGATCCGTGGTCCAAATGGGGCGTGGGTGGTACCCTATTGAAGCTCGTAGAGCCAGGCTGCGCACTGAGGTGTAGTAGAGAAAGGGCAGTTACGGAAGAGCGAATGTGCGAGTAGTACACAATGTTCGGCCTGGTTACCTGGTTGTTGGTGTGTGTGTGTGGGTGTGCGCGCGTGGGTGTGCTGTTTATCTCGTCCAAGTGTGCTGCACAGGGTGGTGCGCCCTCGTGATGTAGACTGGGGTGGTGTGAATTGGATGTTCTATCATTCTGCGCATGCGCAGTCGAGCAAAAGTAGAGAAAGAGGGTATTTTGGGGGTACGCAGGGGCGTGCTTGGGCAATCTATAGGTATATCTCATCGAAATATAGCGTGCAGGAGGTGTCGTATTGAAGCTTTCATCAATAAAAACAAGTTCAGTATTGTTCATATAGTTTATTATCACCAAAGTTTCATCATACCCAAACTGGGGGAGCCGTCCTGTTCAGTTCAGTATTGTTCATATAGTTTATTATCACCAAAGTCACATCATACCCAAACTGGGGAAGCCGTCCTGGGTATGTTTATTACAGCGTTTATTCACGGAATAAAAATTGAAATATCAAACATCATGTTAGGTACAAGTGCTTACAGAGCTAGCTTCAACGATCAGCATATAGTCGGACAGATTATATTCGGTATGTAACGAATTTTGCGTGTGTGTTATTGCTGGATTTATCTAGATTCCATTTATCGCTGCCACCAGTGACGTAAGGTGTCACGACCCTAGCCCTCTGATAGGCTTACTGAAATCAGTCATCTCAAGTTCATCTGGGTAACGTCTATCACCAGTCATCCCCCGAAGGCGTTCGTTACAGGAGTTCGCCTCTTTTCGCCAGATACTCGTGGTATATCGAGCTGGTAAGGAGGTCTTCTATCATCTCGGATGACCCGCCAGAGGTTATATGAGTGGAGCATCATGGGAAGTGTTTCATGCATACTTAATCCCAGGTATACAATAAGTATCCTGGTATGTTTCACGGTACCTCTTAGGTAGTTTCCACATTTCGATAGATAACCAAATACATTCTTAGATAACCTTAAGGATACTTCGAATACCAAATTTCCATAGATGTGACTATGTTTTCATGGTATCCCTAAGGATATCTTGGCTTAGACAAGAAGGAATGAGACAACACAGATATTTCAAGTTCAACAAATAACAAAACTGTATTCTGTATAAAGGAAACCGTTTCAGGATATATATACAAGGATATCTGATCAATTTTAAGCTTTTAAGGGTATATCAGGATACATAAGGACACATAAGGATATATCAGGATACCATCAGGGTATTATCAAGATATCCCCAGGATACATCAGGATATACCAGGATATCATTAGGATATATATCCTTGGCTCACAGGATATATATAGGATACTTTATCTTTATGTTTAACTTCAGAATATATATCAGGATATCATAAGGACATATCCGGATACCATCAGGATACATCAGAATATACCAGGATATCATCAGGATACATCAGGATATACCAGGATATCATTAGGATATATATCCTTGGCTCACAGGATATACACAGGATACCATCAGGATATATCTATCCAACTCACACAATATGCATTTATCTTTAGTTTGAGGACATAACAGGATATCAGAAGGATATCCGACACACAGTCGCAGGGTATAAACTATAATAGCCGATCCCTACAATCATGGCTGGTATCCTAATTATTATATACGCGACGGATATATGGAGGATATCCTAAGGACATGCGAAATATGTATTCAGGATATCCTCAGGATATACAACAGTCGGTAAATCACGATATCACCGGTATGAATGGCCGAATAGGATATCAAGGATATGTCGCCGTATATCCTTAATCGAGGCTAATAAACCACCCGTAGCTCCCAGTAGGAAATATATTCCTCACCACGGTGTCTTCTGTGTAGGATATTGATCTGCTAGTGATAATTCTATTTTCCCCCACCCAAAGGATATATGTGCTGCCCCAAGTCACCAGTGATATATGTATCCAGGTCCGGAGGATATATATCCTATTCCCCATGGAAAGGAAAGGTCATGTGCCACCCGGTACACCTACGAGGGAATTGCACCTCCCCGCAGTGTCTTCTATGGTGCTGGTTCCATATCAAAGGGTCCACTCCGAGTGTCCTTCTCATTAGTTGCAGGATACATATATTTTGGACACACATCACTAGTATCCTACAGAGCACACATACCCCAGGAAACACCAGTGTCAATGGCAATAAAGGTCTGGCTATACCTATGCAGCTATATAGGATATCTGTAGGATATATATCCTATTCCCCATGAAAAGGAAAGGTCCTGTGCCACCCGGTACACCTACGAGGGAATTGCACCTCCCCGCAGTGTCTTCTATGGTGCTGGTTCCATATCAAAGGGTCCACTCCGAGTGTCCTTCTCATTAGTTGTAGGATACATATATTTACTGCCAATGACACCGGTATATCCTATATTATATTCCCCTCACATTTCTGCTATTTAAGGATATATATAGATATCCTGCAGGATACATATTATAGTACAGGATATATATCCTTCAGGGCATATCCTACAGGATACTATTTCACTAGTATCCTGAATGGATCATCTCAGTAAGGGTATATCCTAGGAAGGATATCATCTTTATTGGTCATCTAAAGTAGTCATCTCCCGCCAATGGTAAATAGGCGACCTACCTTGTACACAACAAGGGGCAAAATGCGAAGAACCTCTTCTATCTTCCCGTTTATATAGCCCGCCAAGGGTAAAACCACGTGTCTACAATACCTACGCTGATTGGCTGAGCCACCGAAAGCTGTCTGCAGCCGATCAAGCCATGATTATAGTATCCGCAAAAACGTAATAAACTCACCAAATTTCCCCGAAACACTACTAAATTTCTACTGAAATATTCACCTAGATACCCATAGAAATTAATTCTGAGGTTTTTATACAGGTTACTGTCCAGATTTAATGTCCAAAGTACGTCGGAGCGTCTAGAATGTAGCTTCGCAACATGGTCTCGTCAGGAGACAAGCATGATAAAAATTCACGGAATAAATGCATCTACCAGACAATCAGGGAATTACCACAAGCTAACAAGCATTTACTAGGTAAGCTGGCATTTAGTTCAATCAGATACCATACTATTTTAAACAATTTAGCCATTGAAAACACTAAATCTGGTCAAAAATAGAGGCACATGGCAGTGTTGAAAACTGGCCCCGCGATAACGCATTACATGCTGGTACAAAACAGACATGTGACACGGACTATAATAAACCTGTAAAACTTATGTACAACATTCAAATAAACATTTAGCAATCAGACAATTTCCCCACACTATCCCCTCCCAGCTTTTGTGCGTCCCGCACAAACCACAGAATATCACTTCTGACACCATATACATACCTGAACAAGCTTAATGGTATCAACAATAACATTTCTCATATAACAAGGTCATATCACAGCTGAAATAAACATGAAATCTGATCAAGTAAAGTCATTAACTTTGCTGCAAATAAAGTCATAACTGGAATGAGGTAAATCATAGTGTCACAGAGTTCAATAAAGAGCACCAATCCAAAAAGGATCATTTAACCAAGTAGCATAGTCATCAACACAGAAATATCACAGAAACTGTCAGTTCCACAACATACACTGGTCCTGATAAGGACCCCAGTAACAGCGTATCTTGTGCAGCAAGAGTTCGAAGGATAACGTAACAAATGATATATAGTTGATCCGAAGGAACACAAAGGTAATCCACTCTGGGTCGTACACAGAGTACCGGTAAAGTAAATCCAAATGAAGACGTCTTTGGTAAATCCAACATTCAGGAAACCCATCAACACTGACGAAATGACATTCAGACACAGTTAAATCACATATTAAATGCAGATGAAGGCATCTCAGGTAAATCCATGGGGGAACAATGATACAAATACTACCAACTAGAACAATTAAATTTGTGTCTTTGTCCGAAAGGAGGAGGTCCATTATATTTCCCAATGGTAGTCCATATGATTCCCGGTACCATGGCAGACATCACAGTTGAGGTCTGCACAAAGCCAGATGCCCTGCCTTGACTGAGTTCCCTCCTCAGTAGTGCTCACCGGTTCTGGAACCATCTGGTCAACATGACTTCTTACTGCAGATGGACTCAAAGTGCCTATCGGCTGGGCCACGATACAGTCCTCAGTTTGACTGGCCATGGGTCTTGTTGGTTTCCTGTAAACCTCTGTCTGTGTAGTTAGGGATGAGCTTTTAACGAATTTTGTGTCAGTTTGGGTGTGGGTGGTGGTCATCTTCACAATGCGTGTTTCCTCTGTCTGTGTGTGGTTTTCACGGGGCATTCGTCGGGTGTCCCTGGTGACATCTTCATACACTGTTATTCCATTTGGGTATATTATTGTCCGATGGACCCTCTCCATACAAGGGTATGGTGGTGGCTGAAATGCTCCTCTCACAGGCAAAGCAGCTGGTGGAGTGACAACATCATCCCCCACGCCCAGGACAGTCGGTACACCTGATGGTAAGGGACCACTCATAAGCTCGGGCAGGGAATAGAGACGGACTGGGTCGGGGTTCTGTTCTGGATCATGAATAATTTCAGTGTGTTCCGCAGCAGAACTCGCATCTGAGATGAAACTGTAGGCAGGTGATTGAATACGACTGCCTTTCTTTTTACTGCTGGTCAGGTCGAGGGGAACATCAGCGACTTCTTTGATCTCTACTATCCTTGGTGGTGGCGTTGGATGTAAGGGAGAGAGGGGTGGTGGAAGACTTCCTGACATGTCGCGGATGGCCATCTGTACCTCACAGGGAATGGGGATGGTCGGAGGCAGGTCTACAGTCACCTCGGGATCAACCAGATGCAGCTGGCTTCCTCTGGTGCCTTGGGCCTTGTCCTCCCTGTGTATCTTTCCATGGTAGCGCTTAATATGGTCTTTTAGGTTATCCTTGCGGGAATACACCCGGTCACATTGATTGCAGGAATGTTTGGCTGCATTCTGGGTACATGAAGCTCGATGTCGGTAGTAATTGGAGCGGTGTGTGTAGGTGGCATTACACGTCTCACATTTGAACAACATATTGGATCTGAAAATATACAAAAGAAACATGCGAGATAAGGCATTTGTTAGAGCCAGATCGCTACCTACAATTCCCTCACTGGACCCTCTCTGTTAACTTCCCCAAAGAGCTGCCTCGATACCCAATTCAGCCATCGTACCGGTTTTTCACGGTTCGCCCGGAGCGAGTTCGCTTATCTACAGATAAATCCTCGCTATTCTCGTCATCGCGAGCATGCGCATCTCTGCCACGTTCCGCCAGACAATGTTCGCATTTCATGTCGACCTGTACCGCTTTGTTGAGATTACCAGTCTCGATGTCCCACTTCATGAACTTCGTTCCCCGATAAAACTTCAAACGATTGAAGTGGACTACCTTTGGCCTGGCTTTTGGACTTCTCTGAATTCGGTATACTGTATCATCCAAACTGCTGAGAACCAAGTATGGACCTTCCCAAAAACACGACAGCTTTGGAGATAAGCCAACCTTGCGTACCGGGTTATGCAACCACACTGCATCACCTGGAGTGAAAGGTCTACCGAATTTGCACCGATCATAATTTCTCTTCTGGATCACCTGTTTCGCCTTGGAATGACTCCTTGCCCTTTCGTAGGCAACTTCTAAGCGTTCCCTCAACACCTGAGGATACTCAGCAGTCTCATCTGTTTCGATATAGGGTGGTAGTCCAGTCACTAGGTCTAATGGCAACTCTACTTCCCGACCTAACATCATCCGGTTTGGAGTGTAGCCAGTTGTCTCGTGTTCAGAGCTTCGGTAAGCCATCATCGCAAAGGGTAGTTGTTCATCCCAGTCAGTTTGGTTTTTGTTCACCATCATCGACAGTCTCGTCTCCAATGTTCGGTTGAATCTCTCAACCATGCCGTCAGATTGAGGGTGAAGTGCTGTAGTTCTCGTCTTTTCCATCCCTAGCAGTTTGCACACTTCCGCAAACAACTTTGACTCATAATTTCTCCCCTGGTCTGAATGGATCTGCCTGGCTGTACCAAATCTACAAATCAATTACTTAACAATCTTATTGGCTATTGTTGATGTCTCCTGGTCCGGTATTGCATACCCTTCTATCCACCTGGTGAAGTAGTCACTAACAAGTAGAATGTACCTATTCCCATTATTGGATCTGGGAAGAGGCCCTAGGACATCTGTGGCTATCCTCTCAATAGGCAACCCAACAGTGTACTGTCGTAAGGGGGCCCTCAGTCGTTTGGCTGGTGGTTTCCTCTTCGCACACACATCACATTGTTGGCACCACCGTTCGACATCCTGTTTTGCACCAAACCAGTAAAACCTTTGATTCAGCTTCGCAAGAACTTTCTTCGCCGCAAAGTGCCCAGCTGTCTTGGTTGAGTGAAGTTCCAGAAATACATCCCTCTTGTAGGGCTCTGCAAGCAGAGTCTGCCACACTAGGCTGCCATCATCTTTCTCCCATCTCCGGCAGAGGACCCCATCTCTAAAATATAACCGATCCCATTACTTCCAAAGGGATTTCACCGCTTCACTCTGTGGAGATACCTCTTCCCATGAAGGTCGCTGATCATTTCTCTGTTTAGCACCTATAATCCAGGATAAGTGGGTATCCTTTGCCTGAGCCTCAATGAAATTGTTCGGGTTCCATTTATCTTCACTGGTAACTACAGATGCCACTGCAGTTTTATTCCTCTGTCTCATTGGTTCCGTCAGCTTAGAAACTACAGGTGATTTCTGTGATGTGAAATTTTTTTGTGAGTCCGCATCTGTTTCTCTTGAAATACAACATGACTCCTTTGGGAGGTCATCATAGTAGCCCATCTTCTGGCACTGTCGACAGGCTCTTCTGGACATTGCATCGGCATTTTGATGCTGTTTACCAGGTCGATATTGGATCTGGAAATCGAAAGTTCCGAGAACTCCCAACCATCTGGCCATCTGCCCCTCGGGTTCCTTAAAACCCATAAGCCACCTCAAGGCACAGTGATCAGTTCTAATCACAAAATGTCTGCCATACAGATACTGCTTGAAGTATTTCACAAAGGTCACAGCTGCTAGAAGTTCACGCCGGGTCACACAGTAATTCCGTTCTGGTTTTGAAAGCGACTTACTGGCAAAGGCAATCACCTTCTCTGTTTCATCCTGGTGCTGAGATAAAACAGCACCTATGCCATAGGCACTGGCATCTGTGTCGAGGATATACTCTCCAGTCTCGCATTGGTAAGCCAGAATGGGTGATTGGATCAGTCTCGCCTTTAGTATATCAAAGGCCTCATCACATTCCTCTGTCCAAGCAAAATTCTTGTTCTTCTCTGTCAGCTGGCTCAAGGGACGGGCAACATTGACAAAGTCCTTTATAAACCTTCGGTAATAGGAAGCTAACCCGAGGAAACTTCTGACGTCATGAACATCCGTAGGGGTAGGCCACTTCCTTATAACATCTATCTTGTCGGGATCGGTTGACACTCCATCTTTAGAAACGACATGCCCAAGGTATTTCACTTCCCTCTGAAAAAGGTTGCACTTCTTAGGTTTCAGTTTCAACCCAGCAGCCTCCAACCTGAGCAAAACTTCTTCAAGATTCTGAATAGCTTCGTCTAAAGTCCGTCCATAAACAATGATGTCATCCAGATATACGAGGCAAGTCCTCCACTGCACTCCTGCCAGAATCATCTCCATCAATCTCTCAAATGTGGAGGGGGCGTTACACATGCCAAAAGGCATGACGTTAAACTGGTGAAGACCACCTCTGGTGACGAAGGCTGACTTCATCTTTGCGTCATCGTCCAGGGGCACCTGCCAATAGCCACTGGCCAAATCTAAAGTTGAAACCCAACTAGCACCCTGCAGGGCATTAAGTGAGTCATCAATTCTAGGAATAGGATATGCATCTTTCACTGTCACATCGTTTAAACGACGATAGTCTACACAAAAGCGAATGGACCCATCCTTCTTTGTCACTAAAACTATAGGTGATGCCCATGGACTCGTTGACCTTTCAATCACACCTCGTGGCACCATGTTCTCAATCAGTCCATCAACTTCGGCCTGCTTCTGAAATGGCAATCTTCTGAAACCCTGTCTGGTGGGTGGGCCGCCAGTAATCTCAATGTGATGTTTAACTCCATTCGCACGTCCCAAGTCCTCGTCCGACTTTGAAAAGGTATTACCAAACCGACCTAGAAAAGAACCCACTTTATGTTTATCTTCTTCCCCCATATCAGCAGTACTCCTGGTATACAGGTCCTCCAAATGCTGCGGCAGAGTCGTCTCACTCCTGTCGATTACATTCACCTCTACAGATCCTTTTAGGACTTCTGGGTCATCCGTTGCTTCAGACGATAGAACAGATTCACATCTACTAACCGTTTCTAGTGTTCCCATGGTAGTCCCTTTATAGACCACAACAGGCTCTGTATTGGTGTTCAAGATCCGCACAGGGTACATCTCCCTCTCGGTATCCACCAGTACTCTACCGACGATCAAGCCATTACGCAGCGAAGTTTTTGGTTCCACCATGGCCCATTTTCCACAAAGCACAGGTTCTGTTGCTCGACATGGCAACACCACCTCTGATCCAGGAGGAACTGTCATCTGCTCTGCCAGTATAAGTCTACATGCCTCGTCTCTTTCGGCTAATACATGACAAACAATCTGTTCGTCTCCACAAGTGATACTGCCACTTTTAGGATGTATACGCACATCATACTTACATAAGAAATCCATCCCAAGAATAGCTTCTCCATGGATATCAGCAACAAGAATCGTCAGGACAACCGGGGAAGACATTATCCCTATATCAACTCTACATTGTCCATGCACTTCTATAGGGTTCTTGT
>JAVTVY010000474.1:0-32258 GCA_036873755.1 Hanleya hanleyi
AATTTAAACGGTAATACCCACATTTGCTTACTCAAGGAAGCAGATCAACACAGTTTTGTTGCATCAGAACTGATGGAATTCGAGATGGCGGCTGTTTCCTTTTCAAAATGGCTGCCGAGAATCGCTTATTTTTATTGTTATGTGACTTACGTGAACAGATGCACAAACTTCTACTTCTGAGTGGCCTAAAATGTTTTTCATGTCTTTGGACACTGCATGGTTACTTGTGGACAAGTGATACGTGTGGTTAAGTTTCCACATGAACAGCTGCAATAAAAGCACGGTTGAGATACTACGGCTACATCCTAGAATCCTCCGTATTCTAAAGTCTGAAAGTGAGGTACCAAGAGAAGTTATTCTGTACACTGATATGGTTGCTTTTCAGTCGTCAAACGTCAACTTTACCCAACTTTTACATATCTCTCCAACTCAATAACATAGCTGATATCCGGAATAGGTCACATCTTGTGTATTTACCTAATACTCTACATTTGATTGACCTGACATGTGGCATCGTGTATTTGCATCGGTGATGTCTGCAATATATGAAGTTAGTGACGCTGGAGACTAATCTCCGTGACTGAGCATAATTCGAATAAATTAAGCTTGTTCCATGTATAGTTTCACCAATATAGATCTTCTGTTCGAAATAGTATATGATAATTTCTGAGAAGTCAAAATGGCTGCCATTCAATTTTCGTGTTAGAAGCCCCTCTTGAACAACGGAGAAAAAGCTAACCCCATCTGTGGCGAGTCTGTGCGGTGGATATGTCAGCATGACTCCCTTCTTTGTGAGAATTCACTCAAGACTCTCATACTTTACTGGATGATTTTTCTGCAAACACCCAGTCTCATTCCATCCATCGCGAAGAAACAGCAAGCTTGCTGACAAGTTGTTGATAAACCTAGCGTCTAGTCAGTCACTCAATATTCACCCCTCTTCAATAATAGAATTTCTGCGCCCATAATTCATATAACAGCATTAATAGCACCAAAATAAAAACAATCATACAATTCAAGCGCGAGGAGAAAATGCATTCTTCAGCTAGGTCAGTTGGGGCTTGGACTTCCGACACTTCGTGGCAGCTTTGCCATCTCGAGTCCGCTTGTTTCATACATAAAATTTCTCCAGATATGTTTCTTTGGGAACATTAGAAATTGATTATGACACAGGCTCCGATTTCATTAACTATTTTGGCAAATAAGCGTTTTTGGTCTTCTTACTTTTTACAAATCCTTACTCTCTTCGGGAAAAGGTTTCCAATATTTCTCGAAGAATTCAAAAAGAAAATCATTTTAATATGGAACACTACTTGAATTCCCCTTTTCATCTTCTCCGTATGCTTATGGCTGATCATGGATGTACATGTACGTGTATACTAGCCAGTTACAGTTGTGATGCAGGAATCTATAGCTGTTCAGGAGCTGTCTGGTTCAACACGAGTTTCCAACCAGGAGCAGGTTGTAAGGACAAACTTTGGAAATTAGAGATGTGGTTTTGATAGATGTGTGTGCTCCAGAATGAGCAAGCGATAAATAGGTCAGAAAATATCTGTTTGGGGAAGTTGCAAGTATTCGTCTCGGTTTGGAATTTCTGCACTACTTAATGATTTATTTTACGAATGTACTGGTATTCATGTCTAGCTTCAACACATATATTTCCACCAACAAGAATGAAATAAAAAGCTACGAGACACACTGTAAGTGTCCTGTATCACTTTTGCTCAGAGCAAACATAGCCGTGCGAATTTTGTCGACTTTGTCAAAACGTTTTTAATGAGTCTCTGCGCATTCAATGAGAGGCCATATTTTACAATTCATTAGTCCATTAAAGATGTGAAGAGGCAGAGGCACTAAGATTACTTAACAAAATGAGCCCTATCCAACCTATCATCAGCGAAGTCATTTGTTTTTCGCAAACATCTGAGTGGGGTGACATGGCCGGTCCTAAAATTATGTGAGCCTTCTTGACCAGCGCCTAGCTACCCTGCGCAAAAGGGCAGCAGGACTTCTTGTAAGGGCAACCTGACTTCCTGTAAGGGTAGCTGGACTTCCGCTAAGGCCAACGGCACCACCATCACCTTTTTCATTTGTGTTCTATCGCCATTACTGGAAACTAGCATTGTGATTCGAGGATGATAAAATGCTCATTGACAAGCTAGTCAAATATTTAGTCATGTCTGTATTTGGTATATTGGAGTGCAATATTCATAGATTGAGTTTGTCGTTGAAATCCCATACCCGAATCAGGAATGCAAATGATGCAAACACCAGAACTGCAGTTCTACATGCCAGTCCTGGAACTTTGGATTTCAATCACGCTTTTGGCGACTCGGCTGGCAGGATAGGCAACCCGGGAACCAGCCTCATCCCTATCCAATGCTTCAAGCTGACACTTTGTCCACAACATTATGAATAACCATCTCTATAATACAACTAAGTTCGATCATTAGAGAAATTGTGGTCAACAAATATAACATGGATTACTGATGAGCTTATTCCATTTCCGGAGTAAGTGATAAATATGAATCTGGTAATGGAACTCCTTCAATGATGGAGCAATGGTAGCATAGTCAACTGACATGCATGGCAAACCCAGTTCATCGCGGTTGAACTTTCCAAAAATTTGCGACTAAAACTCTCTCGACTAGTGGCATATCCTATTGAAAAAATTCTGTAATACTATAGGTTTGCAAGATATCACGGAAAAGCTTAACCATGGGACATGGTGGGATCTCAAAAACTGCATTATAGTAATCTGATCTTGAAAGGCAAGGTTATGGAAAGAGCTTAACCCAGACATATTGTGGTAAGTTTCAGCCGTTTAGCTCCAAGTGTAGGGAGAATATTTCTAGGACATCGCCTACCAAGATCAGACACGGCTGGACCCAATATCGCAAGGGAAGAATCAACTGATACTGATTATGCCACATCCACTGGCTATATCTTGGAGAAGACTGAAGGGATTATCAGATTTAGTGTTTTGTTAGTATTTTAGTATCCATGAGTATGATAATGGTGGTCGTCTCCGACTGGGCATTGTTCCGCACAGAAGTCACTTAATCAGTTTCCTCGGCCAAAGCAATGTGTAAACCAGCCTTGTAACAGATATCCATTTTAGGCTTCAATGTTCGCTGATGGCGAACAGCTTGATACCCAAGATGGTGTACTAACAGTGATTTTTAACCATAAAAAGCTCGCCAAGGAACGTATCTTAGTCCATGTACACGTATGACCTAATCACACTCAACTGACTCAACTAAGTCCACTGTGCCGCGAGTTGTCGAAGGTTGAGCCAGGTTCGACCTCGTTGAAGAATGCTATTGTTTACGAGGTTATGCTAAGTTACTGTTTGATCATACAAGTAGCAATGGGACTATTGATGTTTGTAGAGGTCTGGAAGAGCTCCCAACCGAAGGGAATGTGTATAGAGACCCGCCGTTCAGGCCCGTCCCATTTGGACTTGGTTTCTTCTCCGTTCTTCAGGAGAAGCTTCTCTAAGTTTGAATAGTAAGTTTGAATAGGGAACTTATACCAAAGATGAATGACAGCCAGTTTGGTGTCCATTCTCAGAAGCCAGCGCATTCTATCAGTAGGAGCTGATGTGGCTGCATGATGCAGCAAGGTTAACCCACATTGTGCTGGAATTTGACTAATTTCATATATTGCAGGTATAAAACTACATAAATGAGTGTCTACTGATGCCAAAAAATCCTTTTAAGTCACCCAAAAGTAGATTTTTGTCTATCGATTCACCTACGTCACATAACCGTAGAAATAAGTGATTCTCGGCAGCCATTTTGAAAAAAAATGGCCGCCATCTTAAAATCCATCCTTTCTGATGCAGCAAAAGTGTGATGATCAACTTCCTTGGATACGCAAATGTGGGTATAGCCGTTTAAATTAACCTTCTATGTGTCTTAGAAGTGCCGATTTGCGAATTTGATGGTTTCTAATGGCGGCCATTTTGAAATCCAAGATGGCGGCCAACTATGGATTTTCAAGCCGGACTCCCCCTCTAAAAATGAATAATATGTGTTTCTCTGTCACTATGCAAAGTTTCATGCTTTTATCACAAAGTGCACAATCGACCCATTTTTTGTTACATATCTGCCGGACTAAATAGAGGTGCTAACATTACAGATGTGGACGGACAACCTTGGAAATTGATCAAGATATTATATTTTCACCATTTGGCTTTGTTGTACACTACAATGATTGCAGTTCAACTTTAAATGACAATTCCACCCCATATCAATATTTTGGAACATTTACATGTAAATGCTGAAAACAATACAGATATAATATATTCTATGGCATTGCAATTTGGTGTCGAAGAAGAGTGGGATTTTCGTCTGTCCTACAACACAGCAATTCGATATTTTCTTATCAAATTATTTTGAAAAGTTGTTTGTATATTGCAAACATTTTATGTATTCTATATCTACAATCCATATACTTTCATTTAGAATGAAACTCAGAACGATTCTGCAAGTGTTTCACAAAATTTAGGGATTGAGAAAAAAATAGTGTCTTTGGCCCCCTTTATAATGAACTCTGTCAACTGAGCGAGTTTGGCTCAAAGTAGGTAATCCCTCGAATAAGAATTTTCAACCCCCATATCAAAATTCAATCACACCTAATTTTGAACAAAATTCTATCCCTGGCTCTAATAAATTTGATCACCATCTAAAATCATTGAAATGAAGAACGATCTGAATGATGATGAGCGGATCTGTTTTTGTTTACCTGAGATTGGAGTTTCATGCAGAGAGTCTTCATAACAAAACCAAGTCTCTTCCTCGAGAATGATTTATGAAGAAAATTATTGTGAAGCCAGAGGTGAATAAAACACAATTAAAAAAATATTCATGACCACTTTGAGAATATCACACTTTCGCGTAACATCCTGTGGATGGCTAACTTTGCCTCGTTTATTCACAAAGTATTGATTGGAAACTACAGAAAAAGTTCATGTTCACATCTCTTCCGGCGAACTGCCACAGATCTGTCACTCCTGCTCTCGGCAACAACAAAAAATGGGAAACCTATTGTCACAATTTCTTAAAGACAAATTATGAAGAATAAAGCTACATGGACTATAAAAATCCCTTACAGAAGAGGTTTGTGAAATTAACTGCCAACCTCTACAATACAGAAAAATTGAATAACCATAAAATAATCGTATTTCAAAGCTATATTTTAATCTGTAATATTCAGTAGTACATCTAGATTCCTACGAAGTAGGCTACCATCTGCAAATTGTCCGGTAGTCAGTGAGTGAGTGAAGGAGTGAGTCCATCCGAATCCTTTTGTCGGCAAAATAAGGAGAACCGTTGATTTTTTGCATGAAGGTGCATTAGGGGTCTGTTACCAGCAAGTTCTGAGCTGACCTATTTAGATGAAAATTTCTGGTGATTTTTGATGAAAATCACTGCTGATTCTGACTTGGGCTGTGCCCATCTTAATATAGGCAGGATTTCAACTTGGGGCGGGGGGATTTCCAAGAGTTCAGTGCGTGTCCTAATGCCTACCCTACTTCGTAGGTCCTGTGACATGGGTCACACTGCCATGTATATCATTGGTGCATGTAATGATACCGGAAGCAGTTTTAAGGTTACGGTCTCATTCAATGAAGTGGTGCTTGCTCATGTTCTTCTCAAGTTTGTCTTTGCTTTTGTATCTACGGTAAACATTCCAAATATTCGATCACCTTTCCTATTACGATCACCCCCATTTTATTGAGAAGTTTACGATCGGAAGCTCTAACTCAGATACGATCACCCCATGAAGTGGCGGTCTGGCATTCCAACGTGAATACGATCACGATATATAGGTCGCGAAACAATGCCGCAGAATTCGGCTCGATCGAAGGCTTCATAGCGGAATTAACAGAATCCGATTATCTCTCCAAGTTCACAATAAAACTTTAATTTGGTGTGTCTTTTCTTAATTGTGCAGATGTAAGTTATTACTAGTAAAGTACGTATGCTTTCATTTTCCTAGTCAGGCAACTACGCTCACATACCTGGCCGTAATATTATCGAAAATCGTTTTCCATTTCATGTATGTTTATAAACTAGATAAATTTAAAGTAACATTGTTTGATTAACCAATAATGTCTTAATCGATATATTGTTATTACTTTCAGGTCAATGGCACCCTTGCCGTCAAGGAAGAAAGGCTGCATCAACAGGCGTCCGTCGGAATTTTAGGGTCCATTTCAGGGCCACCCAACATCAAGATACATTTCCATGATGACACTAAATGGGTCAATACTTGGAAATACTGTGGAGGAAAATATAGCTTGAATGTTTACTGGGAGGAGGGGGTCGCTCAGTCGTTTATTTTTCAACAACGAATATCCAACCATCCTCTTTTCTCGTTTCATGTAAATGAACTTTAGCGACTCTGTCTTGATTTTTCTCCACGTCAATATCAGGTCACAGAAGATTTAATTAGAATCAACGTCGGGCATCAAATAATGGAGAGGAAAATACGGCTCGAATGTTCATGTTGCAGTTTTACTCTGATTTATTTTTCAAACACACTTCCTTTCTCCTTTCCTATTCTTCGCCCGTGTTTCTTCTCCATATTCAGCCTGCGGTGATGATGAACTAATGTAAGGTAAGTGCGAACGATGAAAGATGAACTGGTAGTGGCCAACCTCAAGGAATTCCCAAATGGAGAGAATTTGGAAGGCCGTTACGAAACAGGTGTGTGGATTACGAACCATTGGAAACTCAATAGACGACGGCTGCCCAATGAATGACGAATCTGAAGCATTTAATCATGGGGTATACTTTTCTGTTGTTTTAAATCTATTCCTATTATCAAATAAATATCGTCGAATATGAAATTCTCTCCTCGTAAATCAAAACTATGATAATTGTACAGAAAAATAAGAACCTTAGAAAAACCATCGAATGTCCGACATCTGCAGGGATGAGATTGTATATCCAATATATATATCTGATGAGCGTAATTATTGACAATAGTGCCACTGACGATATCGCCAATCAATGAAAGAGAAGGTGCACTTTTTCCTTCATGTTCTCAGTTGGCTGTCGAAGTAAATTAAATAGTATTCCATGAGTTTTCGGGATCAAGGTCGTGGGGCTGGAGTCACGGTTTATGCTTGATGGAGCCAAAGCTCTGTGGGCTGACGGAGGCCAATCTCCATAGACTTACAGAGTTGCAGCTCCGTGGACAGAAATCCAGATTGTAATTACAAAAAAAAACTGATGAAAGGCTTTTACTGCCGATCAATAAATATGATTGGTTTCTTGATGAGGCTAATCGTGATTATTTGCCATTTTAATGTGCATATGAAAGAGGCTTGAACTACAATTTGAGTTTCGTTAACAATAACATACTCGGATTATACCATCTTGCTGTAAACGACATTATTCTCAAATGCTGCAGATTATCATTCTAATTTGCCCAACCTTGGTGGTATGGACTTACAAACTCTCAACATCCATGGCGGTCTTCACAAGTACCGGGAATGGGGGAAGATTCCAATCTGTCATCTGTCGCTGACCACCAAGAATGATATACATTTATTACTTACCTTAATTCATAGACCGTATAGTTAAACGAATGCATGCAGTTAGTAAAAGATTTGCAGGAAATATAAAAGGGTAAAATTAGCTTTCGCTATGCCATGCAGTAACATAATCTCGGAAATACTAAAATTGTAAATTGGAGGTTTAACTCTTACACCAAGAAATATAATATGTTCAAATATTTCAACTCAAACAACAAAATTCAATTGAAACAAGAAACATAACATCGGCAACGCATCTCTCGTGATATTGTCTGAAATAATAAAAAAATAGGCATGTGATTAGTTCGGCCTTTTTCCTAAATATATGCATAATACTGAAACTTTTTCTAATGGGATAATAAACGTGTGCGAGATAACTTTTCCGACAGCACAGATAAATATATATTCTGGAAATTATTCATCAATATTGAATGATAGGCTAACTTTTTCTTTACATCATATCAACCAATCTTATAGACAGTTTTACAGTCATCAACGTGACAGATCATACCGCGGGATGCAAATAAAATACAGATCTAGAGTTGGAGAAATAATATCCCCCCTTTTTTTCAAGAGAAAACCGAAATGTTAAATTGAAACCGGAGGGTTTCATTTGTTGCTTTGGAAGTAACGCGGACCTGTGAGAAAGCACTTTTTTGTGCAGACTTCACGAAAGATATCTTTCAAGATTACTTTCAAATTTGATTTAGAGTTTTTCACCAGCAAAAAGCAATTTTACAACATTCAATGATTTCAGATAATTAAGATATCTCCAGGTGGCGACAAAACACTGAAGCCGTGACGGGGACAATTAGGCCCCTGACAGAAACAGTTCTATCGTTGTCCTTCCATACACCATCTGTTTATTGAACAAAATCGCAGACATCGGATACACCACTCCAGGTTTTACAGAATGCATTGAATATATAAACAATGCAAAGCACATAGCAAGTTACAATAAATTCTATAACACCACGGTGGGAGGGCAAACAACCCTCTGAGAGAGGAAAGTGCATTCTGGGATGGATGTAACTATGATGTTGGGAGGAAAATGTCATCTACTGGTGACCAAGGTGAGAAATGATCGCGTGTATTATGATTATTACGGGCGATAAGCTTGCCCGATATATTGCATTGAAGGCCCATACCAACATAGATTCGGGATACACTTTCATACAATGTTTTTCATAATGCATACGACCAACAGAACGGGTACAACTCGGGCACTACATTTGCCAGAGCGAATCAAACGTGCCAAATTGGACAGATAAATAGTGATTTAAAGAAACTGAGATCACCGAGAGCGATAGTTTTCAGGCATATGAAATATAGTCATGGTGTAATCATATGGAGAACGTTGTTCAATAGTGGAATATGTGATTAAACGCTCATTCATGGGTTTAAATATTTGGCGAATGTAACCCGTTTGCAGGCAGGGTCACACTATGAATGTTAGCGATTGTAACGCCGATGTCAAGAGTAACAGTCACTTTCGAGAAGGCTTCGTCGCCTTTCGGTGAATGTTTTTATGTGAATGACCAACCAATGAGACCATAAACGTGATGTAAATATATTAAAGAATCATACGTGAGATGACAGGCTGTATGGGACCATATTTTGTGGAATGGTCGCTTTCTGAGAGTGAGTTCTGTGGGATGCATTCCAGAAGATTCCAGTTTCTGAGTGTGTATCACTTGCTCTATATTTCTAGTTCCATGTGAGTTAATGGTATCCCACTGTGATGTAGAAAATATCTTCTATCATGTATTTTCGAGAGAATAAGGCCTGCAAAATGACCATTTCTTATTCCAGGAATACGCGCTGTCAGAAAAAGAAAATATGGCTTGTCATTGAATAGGGTGAAACAGCGGAGAAGAAATACTGGACAACTTGATAGGATGATAATAGCATCATGCAAATTTTGCAATAATATTTGTCGAATTGAATAACTAAGAAAACACATGATATTAAACACCGACACCTTCTGATTTGTACATGCTATTTGGTTTGGTTTGGTTTGGTATCATTTATTCACCATCCAAAATACAACATATATAAAGAAAAAAGCAGAAGTTACAATATATCACAAAGTATGAGTTTCGCAAATATTAGGGTGGCGGGAGAAAACCCCAAAGGGTTTATTATATCCCAAAGTCAAGAATAAACAGAAAAGATGCGTTGATTCAATCTCTGAGATGTTAGTGTGAGGCAACGAATTACAAAGGATTATAAACAAAGCATAGTGGTAGAAAGTGAATAAAGGGTTAATATGATATTGGACTATTTGGGTTCGACGCGATAGCTTAGATATGATAGCCGCCGCCTTGCTACGGTAGGAGCCAGTTTCAATCGAAGCCTGTAATCAATTCGCGGTTTACCAAGATATAAAACTGCGATGTCATTACTTTTGCCCCTTCCGCTTCGAATACCACCTTCTTTCGCGCTATATATCGCCCATAATATTAGTTAGACACCATTTCTAATCAGCACATATGCTCAGTGTGTGGGACGTTTTCTTAAACTCGCTCGCTGGGCGGATTTTGTTGGAGTGAAAAGGAGTCGTTTCTACCCCCCGGCGGAGTCTTGCTGTCCATGTTGCAGCAGACAGCTGCGTTCGTGGATATCTGGTGGAGGTTCGGATTTCGAAAGAGGGCGAGGTACGAGTCTGTGCTTTTCCTAGATTCCGGTATTTGTTGAAAACCGCTACTGGGCCTATGTGATCGTGAGTAGAAGTGGTGTCTAACTAATATTATGGGTGATATATAGCGCAAAGGAAGGTGGTATTTGAAGCGGAAGGGGACAAAGAGTGATCGCAGTTTTATGTCTTGGTAAGCCGCGAATTGATTACAGGCTTCGCTTGAAACTGGGTCCTACCGTTGCAAGGCGGCGGCTATCATATCTAAGCTATCGCGTCCAACTCAAATAACATAGCGGTGAACTTAGACATTCAGTTCTAGCTATATTCCCGTGTGCTAGGAATCAAGCTGCCCAAAGTAATGTGCCAGTGATCCGTGTAACGGTCAGGTGTAAGAAAACGACTCGTTGTAAAACGAGGTGAATGTTAACGGAGTGCAGCTTCTTATCCAGAATATACCAGTCTGTTGTAAGGCCCGACGCCGACGAAGATGAAGCATAGGTCAAAGTGATTTTGTACAGGGACGGACAGTAGTAGGGAAAATGATCCCTGAAACGTTGAGGAATCCGGGTGGAGAATGGGTCTTGGGGATCAGTTAGTGATGAGGGAGTAGATAGCTGCCATTCGCCATATTTTCAGCATATTTCTTGTACACGCACTCTAGCTGTGTTTTTCTTGACTGAAATCCAGTTGTTCCACAATTAAACATTCTTTAAAATTTCCCATATAATGCTTGAAGAGAGTTATACACTCTAGAACTTTATTCTAGTCTCTCCTTCATTTTTCGTAACTTTCTACAGGCTTACGAAAGATACTCGTGCCCAAGAAAAGCTTGGAACCCAAAACCCCTTAACACATGAGAATATCCTCGGATGACGCCAGTACATCCCTAGGTCTACCCGAAACCCCAGAAAATACAGTAGAAAGCGTACCAGTAGTAAAACCGTATGCCCCACAAAAGACACTGGGCAGAAAAACAACCAAAAAAACTTTGTTTTGTCAGCATGGGAACTGGAACGATTATTATAAACAAAATTTGACAGTTTTGCCCGACGTGTGTGAGAGGTTGTATATGGCTGGCATGCTTCATGACTTTTCGTCTTTCCTTCAACTGGTCACGGTAATTATGTTTGTAAATCACCATAGAAAAGTATGCGTTGTAGCGGTGAGGAAATTGAGACGATATGAATCTTTAACTACGTCACAGTGTCAGTGTTGGGGGACAGCCGACCAGACCCTTCCTCATACAGAGGGCGTAACGCTCCTCTCTACATGGGCGTCCTGGGTCAGAGCGAGTTTCTGTCAGAAATTAGTGTGATACCTCTCACAAGATGATCTGCCATTAATCTGCAGGGATATCTGCATCACCTGCTGCGTTATAACAGCTGGTTCCATTCAGTTCTTGCGCTAATTTCAACTCCGAACACATGTACTGTACGTTTCTGATGACCATCGGGAAATTGTACCCACTCTTACGGGATCACGAAAACAGTAGGACACATGAAATGTACATTAAAGCAATCATTGAGGTGTGTATTATTCAATAGGACATAATGCAGGAACATCGGGAAACGACAACTCTCAAAACTTCAAAAGACCTCCAGCTGTCATTTTCCATTACCTGCTTCGTTCGCCTCAACCTCTCCGGGACGTGGTTACATTGTGTCCCAGAATGCACTTTCCTCTCTCAGAGGGTTGTTTCCCCTCCCACCGTGAACACGGGAAGACCGCGCTACGGGAAAGTAGATTTGACCCGGCGCATTTTGTAATAGTAACATCTGGATGCAAGTGTCTGTATGGTGCTCATTTCTGTTCGCGTCAAAAGAAGAAAAAAACCCATAGAAGATAAACAATATTAAATACTCAACAATAGGCCAACAACTTTCAGTGTATTTTCTTTTAATAAGCATTTTGATAACAGCCAGACAAACTATAGTCAAATAAAATACGAAGCAAACTGCACAAGCACGTCAGTCAGGCCAGTGAACCAGGGGAGATAACTCTGTCGGGCAAACAGACCGCATTCCAACGATACACTCACGGCTGTTTTTCTCATTACCGGACATTCCAGTATTTACGATCACCCTTTGATTTTGGGGGTCTTGAAATCACTCCCGGCGATAGAATATTTCGAATGTTTACCGTATACCTGTAAACTGAAGCAGAGTGAAAAACTACCATTTCTAGATTACTAGCACACACAGCTGTATTCAAGCTAACATAAAGGTAACAGCTATAAAATTGTGACTCAATTATCATACATGTACAAAGATTCACATTTCGGAATACATGTTACTCATTCATCTGAGAGTAAGGAGTACACTTGATGAGCCAAATGATTTTATGGTCCTGTCTGAAATTTTTAATCTTGCGAGGAAAGTTTGCCATTCCAAGTTGGTGAAATAAAACACTTTAAAGTGGACCCCACATTGGAATTACCCCAACAAACCACATAACAGAATATAATCCGACCCTAAAATATTTCAGGGACACTTCAGGGGATGTAACCTGGATGATAAGTTCCAGTAAATGTCTCGACTTTACCTTATTTATTCTCTGTGTATTGATTGGAGACTACATAAAAAAGTTTAATGTTCCCATCTGTTGGAGTGTTGACGCCAGAACAGTCTGAGATATGCGTGTTTCACCAATGCTGCATTCTAGAAACAGAAGAAACAAGAAAATTTGTCTTCTTCATGTCGCAATTTCACAAAGGTTTCCTTCCACAGAAGAGCCGTTTGGTTTAGGCACAAGAGTGAAATTAAATCGCATCCTCTAAAGTCTTCAATGAAATTACAGTGGGAGACTAACTTAAGTCAGTTTATATAAAAACTTGGAAATCAATAATATTTTTTTAAAGGAAACCTTTCATGATACCAAGAATATAATTGTTCAGTTCTTAAAGGTTCTATCAAATGGTTCCTACATGCCATACATTTCTGATGCCAAATTCTTGTGAGAGGTTATGTTTGTTTACTGTTTTGGGGGATGGTAAAAGTTTAAAAAAATAAACAATCTTGAATCCCTCCAATATGACGCCTGTTTGGATATGGCGAAGGCCATGGCTGGCTGACCCATGACGTCGAAGTCTGATTGTGATCATTCGTAGCAATCAGTCGTAGCGAGCATTTTAGGTGACATTTCCATTGCAACACCAACAATGTCACAATGCTAAAATGTTATGATGTCCTGATGGTGATGTCATACCCAATTGTTGCGCATCACAATAGGACGTCTGACAAAACAGACTAGTCATTATTACGAGTGATCGTAATCAGACTCCGACGTCATGGGTCAGAGGTTACGGCTTCAATATTGTTTTCGCTACATCTGTTCCATTTTGGTAAAAAATCCAATTTGATGTCATTTTTCACAGAAAAAAATTGTCAACTTTTTCTTTACACAGCTTCCCTGTATTTTTATCATACAAAGTTTGTAGGGGGCATTTGGTAGAACCTTTAATGTACATGAATAATGCAATGTATAAGCTTTTCTTTTATGTGAAGAACTATAAGTTAAACTGTTGAGTGACATTTAGGAAAAACAAATAGTCTGTATGGTCATCTTGGGACATCGGAGAGTTGCTTTATTGCAGGAAAATCGGTGAAGTAAGAAGTTCTGATTCTAAAATATCAGAATTGATTCCTTAGAAGATTTATGACAATTCAACCTTTCCGCTGCCAACCTGTTTGTTTCTCTGCCATTGTCTTACCTTTTCCCAGACAGCTAGAACTTGATACAGATGAAGAAACCTTATAATAATGCAGAAATGCCAACTATGGTTGATATCCTATTTCCTCAGTGTATGGGGATAATTTCTTGGCCTATCAAATATGTCTTCCAGGAAAACAGTGGAAATCGGGAACTTGCACAATACCAATTTTGCCCAATCAGTTTCTTCGATTGCCACTTTCTGTTTGGCATATTCTGTTATAAATCGTATCATCGTATCACCTGTCGTCAATGACAGACTCGCACTTTTGTTTTTAATTTTTTTTTTGTATCAGCTATAATTCCAAACTGTATACAATTATCACAACAAAACCCACATTGGACTGAAAGCTTAATGAAATATCAAAGCGAAATTCATTTATGTGAATTTTGAGAACAATAATAAGGTGTAGGTAATGTCATTCTGTCAAATGACGTTAGCAACAGTTTTGGTATTCTAAATTCATTAAACATTTCAGCTTTATTTGAATCTTTCGAGATATTCACATTACTCATTCCCTTGGACATTTTGAGATCAGCTGTCTGTCACAGGTGTGCTTTGAAATCTAAAATAATGGCATTAAACGAAAAGGACTTTAGCAACACAAATGACGTTAGCAACACAAATGACGTTAGCAACATTTTTCCTGGTGCTCAAAAGTATATTTACTTATTACAAGATTAGGTAATTTTTGTGTACCAGCTTGTTTACAATGGGTACTCTTATCCCTACCGTTTCTAAGACCCTATGTATGTTTCTTGGACTAAAAAAAGTGTTTGAATTTTACTAATGTCATCTACCTTCACTTTCATATCTTATTATTCCCATTTGCCCTATTTTTTTTGCTAGCTTGATGAGTCCGTAGTGGTCAGATAATGACAACTATGTAATGGTTACAGCTGATTAAAGCATTTCCACAAAGTGGATGCTCTTATGTTTTCATGAGAAACGGCTCCGCCGGATCTGCCGCCACCGCCGCCGCCGCCGCGGAGACTTTAAACGTGAATATCTCTGAAACCGTTAAATATTTTCGGATCAGATTTTGTGTGCTACCCCCTTAGGCCTGGGAGATTTGCCTGGTTGTGTTTCGATAGCTGATGCTCACCACTAGGTGGCGTTGTAGTCAGAGCATAGGTAAACCTTTCTGTGACGATTTCGTCTGAACGACTTGTTTGATTTCTATGAAATTTTATTACAATGGTCTTGAAGGATAGGCAATGTGCTAAAAAGGTTGTGGTGTAGCTGGCGTAATTATAAAGGCACATTTTTGCATTTCAAAAAAAAGAAGTTTTTTGTGAAATAAAAATTTGCCATTCGCTTGGAGAAATGTTTAAAGATTCTTCTATTCTATGTTGCCAAGCATAAATGTAGGATTGCCGACATGATAATTTTCTTTTGGTGCGAACCAAATTGCTATTTAAATGAAAAATCTCAATTATCTGACTTAACGTCAAAACCTCCATAACCATTATCATGATTAAAGTTTTTTCCATTGAACTTTTATGTGCAATCTCCCTAGGGCTTTAGATTTCACCTGCTTGTTTTTCGTGGTATTTGGTTGTCACTAGGTGGCGCTATAGACATGAATGCAGGTAAACCTGTGTAACATCATATCTTCTAAAGAACATGTTTGATTTCCATGAAATTTGAGTATCTTTGCGAGATAAGCAAAGAGCTGACAAGATTTTTGTGGTGTTGGCGAAATCATGGAGGCGCATTTTTGCATCTCAAAATAAGATTTTTTTCACAAAAATGGAAATTTACTTCTTTGAATCAGGGAAAAGTAATTCGAGTGTGCTGAACATGAATATAACTTTCCCAGTGTTATAATTCACATCCCTTGTAAGCCAAATGGCCATTTTTCTGTAATACGTGAAATTCACATGACTTGAGTCCAATATCTACATTCCCGAGGCCACATCTGAGGATTTTGCTTCATCAGTTAGTTTCGTGATTTTGTTCATCATTGGGTGGCACTATAGACAGTAAACTTATATCGCACCATTTATTGGCATTTCATGAAGTTTATTGTCCGACAGACTAAAGGATTTCAAAGGACTGAAAGGGTTTTTTAAATTTTTTTTTGATTGAAATTGAAGGGCCACCTCCCATACGGATTTGCAGCCCATCAACATAATGCTTTATTTATATCTCCTTATACATTCTTTTTAACAATTACTAATTTTATTAACATTATGGTTTAAAAATGGATTGAAAGGACATTGGTGCTGTAGCGCTGGCATACATGTGGCATACAGCATAGTCTGCTAAATATATCTAAATCCAGGCTACATCAACCCCTGTTTACACACATAATGAAAATGCAGTCAGAGAAGATATGCTGCCATCAATATGGTCAGCATGGAAAATTGCAATGATTCAATTAAGTGAACTTGAACTCAGGCCATTTTGGTCAAATAGACATTCTGTAACACTGATATTCTGCTTCACCTTTCAAGTCTCATAATGTAGGCATGTATGTTGATCATTCAGGTGATACAACCTGTAATGTTTGACTTGTTGCATAATGCAGTTATAAGTGGACTAGTAGACTGCTTGTATCAACAAAGTAAACACTTCATTCCAGAATCAGTGCTATTTCTCTCTCCATTACTGATATAATAATTTCATCCTGTTTCCAATTACATAGTCTCCAGTCGTTGGGAACTCTGGGCTTCCAGATGTCTGGGGATGCATTCTGGTCAATTTTCAATAAATAAAATAACAAATTATCACTCAGTAAATGCTCAATTTTTTTGTTTATGCGCAGGTCCCCAGAATTTATTTGAAAATCGAGATGTGAAATTGCACATACCATTGCATTTTTACAGCATAGTTACAAATGCTGATAATTATTTTTTTAACTGAAAAAGATTTTTGAAGTGGAACTTCTACATACCTGCTATATGGCACATCCCACCTGGGAATTTTTTACATGTATATCTAATTGAAGTATTCCATTGGAACCACTGATGATTTTGCAATAATAGAGAAGAAAAGCAACTCCGAGTAGCTAGGGCATTCTGTATATTTCGCTATTAGTTTTAGCATCTTCAGCAGTGAACAAAGTTACAAACAGCTCCATACGCCCAGTATATATACAAGGCATAATGTGATCTTAGCCAATACACAATTATGAATAGGTGAGTCAGTAAATTATGCCAGTCAGTTTGGACGGATATTAAAATGCTGTCAATTTCAGAAATTAACCTGACAGCGATCTACAAATGGTGTGATTCAGGTGATACAATACACACTGTAATTGATGAAAACAATACATAATCTGCTTATTTGGCAAGAACTAAGTAAACTGTACGCAAATGAATAAAGTATTGTGATATAGTGGGTATTTACCTACATTGAATATTTCTACATGTCATGAAGTTTGGATAAGGACTGTCATTTTAAGATAATATAGGTATAATTTACTTGGCAATCCACATCAGAATTGATGAAAACCAACAAATGTTGTAACTCGCATGTTTCATAATTGTAGTATATTCCCATGCGAGTTACAACATTTGTAGTGTGTGTATTGTATCACCTGAATCACACCATTTGTAGATCACTGTCAGGTTATCGCTTAACATTTAACAATTTCTGAAAATGACAGCATTTTAATATCTGTCCAACCTGATATAATTTACTGGCTTACCTATTCATAATTGTGTATTGGCTAAGATCACATTATGCCTTGTATATATACTGTGCATATGAAGCTGTTTGTAGCTTTGTTCACTGCTGAAGATCCTATAACTAATAGCAAAATATACAGAATAAAATTGTGATTCCTACTCGGATTTGCTTTTCTTCTCTATAATTGAAGTAAAATGGTGTGTTCTTGTGCATTTTGACAGAATATTTAGACTTTGAAGATGATGTGTAATGATGCCCCAAAATGAACTGAATTTTCCGTGTCGTCTGTTTGTCTGTCTGCCCATCTTTCTTTTCATACCACACATGCAGCTGGTGATGGATCAGAAGCCTAATGAAATTGACTGACCTTCACCTGTTTTATCGAGGTCAAATTTAGCATTAGCAATAATTTTTAAAGGAGTGAAGATAGGCTGTCCAAATTTATAATACTTGTGCAATTGGTGACTGACTAGAAGCCTATTCCAGTTGACTGAATCTATTTTCTCGGGTTATGTACTGTATATTATGATATAACATGAAATATAGCTAGGCATTCTAAATTGATACCACATATGCAACTGATGATGGACCTGAAGTCTGTGAAAATGACTGACATTGACCTATTTTCTCAAGGTCAAAAACTATGTTAAGTCACATGTTAACTGCGAACATACACTTCAAATCTAACATTGTCATCATTTTGTTGTGGCTGTGGTTTTTCTTCCAGAACAATTTAGTGAATTTTGCATGTGTTCCAACAGCCTCATGCTTCAACAGTAACTTAAACCATGCTGTATCGGCTGAGCTGTTGGAACACCCTCCATTTCCTAGCTCTGACATACTGCATCACTGTCGAAATATGGGTACCCGGTACCAAGACAGAGTGATAGATCACATAGCCAGTGAAGGTTCCCAATTTACACATGTACATTGGATGTCGTTATTGCCTATTTTACAACAACAACAATTCGCTGACTTACAGTGAAAAATTATAGTGAAAGGTATCTATTTTTTTGTTGTTTGGCATATTTACTCCTCAGCCCTACGGGCTCAGGAGTATTGTTGTGGCCCTAGCAGTGTATCTGTCCGTCTGTCCGAGCCGTATCTCGAAAACTATTGCGAGGAAGTTCTTGGAACTTACAGGTTAGGCCAAAATTAAAAAAGTGTTTGTTTGGGGTAACGGACCCTCTGTCATGGAAGTTGGGTCGGTCGGTCGTTTTTTTTTTTTTTGGGGGTTTTTTTTTTTGTAACTTGTACATGTAAATGGGAGATACACATACATGTCGGGAATACATGTAAATTGGAGGACGTCATTTGAATAATGCAATTATAAACTAGCCACAAGACAGTGATTCATAAGCATTCGTGATTTCAATTTAATTCCTCATCAAGACCAATAAGCAACACTTGATCAAACATTGAAAATATCTCATGTATCGAGACGATAGCCGACACTGGCACACACTGAGGTATTCAGATGTGCATGGGATTGACGGCGAGCACATTCCACCTGGAATGAAAGACGAACTTGATACTTTTGTCGAATTCCAACGTGGTTTTGACAGTTTGAGTAAACACTGGATGGAACCACTCGCTCCCAACATTGTTACCGGCAGACACGCTTACGGTGACGCTATCGTGGGGTTTCTCGTACATTTTCTCCAACACTTCCTCCCACGTCGACTCCAGGAAGCATTCTTGGAGCGAGTTTTTAGTGATTATGTCATTTTTCTCACGAACTGTGATACACAACACCACCATGCTGTGCCCCCCGCAAACCCGAGCCGTCTTTCGGGAACCCTAATTTTTGGCTAGCTGGTAACTTTCAACATTACACATCATGGCTACCGAAACGAATTCACAAGCATGCGTGTACTTCGCTTCCGCTCTTGTTAGACAACACGCGGACGGAGGTCGGTCGGACACTGCTGGGCATACAAAACGGAAGGTGAAACGATTTATAAAAAAGAAAAAAACGGAAGGTGAAATGATGGATTAATGGTAAAAAAAACTTTTCAGTCGGCACGATTTTGATGGGTCGGTCGCGTTACCCGAAACAAACACTTTTTTAATTTACGCCTTATGATCCTTTTATTTTTTACTTGTGCCTTTGAAACTTTCAGGTCTAACCGGTCATTATTTATTTTTTTACATTTTTTTACATTTTTCTACCATTTTCCAGTCTTCTAAAAAGGGATCTCCAAGTATGCATACATTAGGCCTACTTTCATACTGATTTAAATACACTTACTGGCATGTAGCCAATCAAGAGCTCCAGAGTAAAGTTGTATTTCAGCTGCATATTCAGGTATTGCCAGACTAATTGTCGTATCCCTACGGTGTTGAGAAAAAATAGTCCGACATTTAAACTGTAAAAAATGACTTGTTATTTCGTCTAAAAGTTCTCAAAATGGATTTGAACGATAATAAACGCCTGTTTTATCAGAAAAGGGCAACTTGTATTTTGTCTTGTAACAGAATTGTAGGAACCTCTGAGATCTGTCAAAAACGAAAGTACTAGTCAAAAACGAAAGAAGTGCCCATGTGTTTGTGCTTTCTGCCAACACATCCGATGATGGAATCAGTTTTCAGTTGTAAAAGGAACTGTGGTCGTCGGTCAGTACAAACGGTGTCTCGCATAACAAGTCCTCTGAAATATACGTCATGGAAGATAGCGAAAGGTATGACAAACCCAATAAATCAACGCAAACATCATTGCATGTTGTTGTTGTTGTTGTTGTTGCACTGACGCTAATGCATTACGTCAGGGGAGTTTCTATCTCACATTATGATGGGATGTGATTTTCGGCTATCTGGGCCAGTTTTTCTTAGAGAAGTGAAATTCTTCACAGTATCTATATGTAATTTGTACATTTTTATTCTGAAATTTGAAGGAAATCTGTTCAGGATCAAAGAAAATCTCCAATACCTCACATGGGGTTTTTTTTTTTCAAAGCACAATGAGGTTGAGCTTGCAATGTAGTAACAATGTGACTAGGCACTATGAAAATAACATGTGAGGTATTGGAGGTTTGTTTTGATTCTGAATAGATTTCCTTCGAATTTCAGAATAAGAAACACCGGTGTCCATAATTCCGTAAGATTTTCTTGTCCGGACAATAACTCGTGAATGATTTAACCGATCAACTTCAAACTTGGAGTGTGCCTTGACATTGGCGAGAGGACGGTTGCGATTGTTTTGCTAGCAATGTGCACTATCCATTATGGCCGCCGTCCGCCATTTTGGATTATGAGCAGTTGGATCTTACATTTTCTTGTCCGGACAATAACTCGTGAACGATGTGACTGATCAACTTCAAACTTGGGGTGTGCCTTGACATTGCTGAAAAATAATCCCAACCGTCCCCTCACCAATGTGCGTAATCTAATATGGCCGCCGTCAGCCATATTGGATTATAAGCAGTTGGATCGTAGATTTTCTGTCCAGACAATCATTCCTGAATGATTTAACCGCGATCAACTTCAAACTTGGGGTGTGCCTGGACATTGGTGAGAGGACAGTTGGGATTGTTTTTCAGCAATGTGCGTAATCTAATATGGCCGCCGTCAGCCATATTGGATTATAAGCAGTTGGATCTTTTTCGGACAATAATTTCGAGAGCGATTCAGCTGATCTACTTCATATGTGGGGAGTGCCTTGACATTGTTGAGAGGAGGATTAGGATTGTTTTTCAAGGACGTACTTAATCCATTATGGTCACCATCAGCCATATTGGATTTCATTGGATTTTAAGCAGTTTGATCTTGTCCGGACAATAACTGGAGTACGATTCAACTGATATACTTCAAACTTGGGGAGTGCCTTGACATCGATGAGAGGACAGATGGGATTCTTTTTCAGCGATGTGCATAATCCAATATGGCCGCTGTCAGCCATATTGGATTATAAGCAGTTTGGATCTTAATTTTCTTGTCCGGACAATAACTTGTGAGCGATTTAACCGATCAACTTCAAACTTGGGGTGTGCCTTGACATTGGTGAGAGGACTGTTGGGATTGTTTTTCAGCAATATGCGTAATCTAATATGGCCGCCGTCAGCCATATTGGATTTTAAGCGGTTGGATCTTGTCCGGACAATAACTCGAGAACGATTCAACCGATCTACTTCATACCTGGGGAGTGCCTTGACATTGTTGAGAGGAGGATTAGGATTGTTTTTCAAGGACGTGCTTAATCCAAAATGGCCACCATCAGCCATACTGGATTTCATTTGATTTTAGTTTGATCTTGTCCGGACAATAGCTGGAGTACGATTCAACTGATCTACTTCAAACTTGGGGAGTCCCTCGACCTTGGTGAGATCCCGTTTAGGATTGTGTTTTATGAACGAACATAATCCAATGTGGCTGCCATCTACCATTGATATTGGATTATGTTGCATTTTAAGCAGTTGCATCCTGTCTGGACAACAACTCTAGAATAATTCAACTGATCCACTTCAAGCTTGCAATTTGGCTTGACTTTGGTGAGAGGACAGTTGGCATTGCTTTTCAGTTACCTGTGTAATCCAAGATGGCCACCATCAGTCATCTTAGATTTTCAGCATTTATATCTTGTCTGGACAATAGCTCTAGAACGATTCAACCAATCTACTTCAAACATGGAGAGTGCATGGACATTGACGAGAGGAGAGTTGGTATTATGTTTTATGGATGTGCATAATCCAATATGGGTGCCATCCGCTATATTAGATTATGTTAAGCTCATCAGCGATATCTCCATTTTCAAATCGTATTCTTCATCAATGATATGAGATATCATCAAGCAGCAGCGCCAGTAAACCACCATAACTGGTGCTGCTAGCGGGGGACATGGACCTCTATGATCCATTTTCCCTGCAGATATGTGGATGCCTTGTCACTTTTTATACCCCTGTACATAGTTGGGGGTATACTGGATTCCGATTGTCCGTCCGTGTGTCAGCTTATCCATCCGTTCATCTGTCCCAGTTGTGGCTTGGGTTTGCATTTCGCATGCCATAACTCACTGCTATTTATCCGAACTTCTACACTCATAAAAACATCTTGGTCTAGACTGTTAAGGGGCTGAGGAGTTGTAGCACCTCTGGTGCCTCATGTTATTTGCTGGCATTGTTTCAGACATGAGCAGTGTGACTAAACGTCACAGGACCTACGAAGTTGAGTAGGCATTAGGACTCGAACGCGAATTGAACTCTTGGAAATCCCCACCCCCAGTTGAAATCCTGCCTATATTAAGATGGGCACCGCCCAAGTCAGAATCGCCAGTGATTTTCATCAAAAATCACCAGAAATTTTCATCATAAGTAGGTCAGCTCAGAACTTGTTGGTAACAGTCTCCTAATGCGCCTTCATTCCAAAAATAAATAACGATCGCAGATTTAATTTTACAATTTTTTAACTAAAGGAAACAGATTGAATAATAAAAAGTTCAGTAGATTTCAAGCTTTACGTGTGAATATACATTTACATCTCTTTATTGGTTTTCAGTGCCCTTGTCCAGGATCAAAACAACTTTTTGAATCGCATTATTTTCCCAACAATACAACAAATTTTTATATATAGTACTATAGTAGAAAGGTAGCATTTATGTAGTTTACGGTAATTCAACTCCAGACCAATACCTTCTCTGCACAAGATAATAATGATTCTATGTCGTTCTCCTGAGCATAACCGGTACAAAGATGAATAAATAGCGTCTCTACATCACGTTGTTATCTAGATATATGAGACAACACATTTTGGGTATCGGCATTCTGATGAATGTACTATTCCGGTTTTCTTGTTTCACATTATATTCTATGACGGTTGATCGGTGATTTTCTTCATTGATAAACATTAAACCACCTCAGCTTCATTGTGTGAATCGGAATTGCATTGCTGTGACAAACCAACACACTCCGTGGCAGTGATTCTGTATCCCCTAAGCAAGGAATCAAAATGGAACAAGATTTGAAATGACAAGAAAAATTTAGATATATTTTGTTTACACATGTAATTTTCTGTTTAAATTATATCCCAGTGCGATATATAGTCAATATTCAAGAGGCACAAAAAAACTCAAAATATGTGCTCATATTTTCACATCATGATCAAAGTTACTTTATCTAGTTAAATTATACCCAAAGAAAATAAATTAAGACCCTTTAAACATGCCATCATGGTTTTGTTTCACCCTCAGTAAACTTTTGTCATTGTTGCTCACACAGACTAATCTGAAGGATGATACCACATCTTTCTTTCTTCTGCTGGGTTATTGCACCATGCTGACTTAATTGGCTGATGTAGGATATTTCACCACCAGTGGGTAATTTGACCTGAATTTGAAGCCTGATGTGGTCAGTGATGAAATGTTTGGATGTGGAATAGGATACACGTTGAAGGCCACAGTTTACATATATCTATAACAATATACTGAATTGTGTATATTGAGGCTGGCAAGTTGGTAATAGCGGTGTAGATAAATGCACTAACAAATGATGGAAAATTAGCATTTCCTATTTCATAAAAACAATTACGGATGGCATATCCCACCAGATTTTGTACTGTGTTATATATACAGTGAAACATACAGCCAAGGCTTCCCGATGGGCATGACAGTGCACTCGCTGAGCCATCAATAAATAGTAAAAAAAATAATTATAAATCAAATTTTCATCAGAATTCGGTCAGCTCAGAACTTGCTGGTAACAATGCCCTAATGCACGTTCATGCCAAAAAATCAAGGTTCTAATGTCAACGGTTCTCCTTATTTTGCCGACGAAAGGATTCGGAAGGACTGACTGACTACTGATGCCTCACTGACTCACTCATTACCGGACAATTTGCGATCTGTAGCCTACTTCGTAGGAATAGAATACAACAGCCTAATTCATACAATCAGGAATAAAAAGGGGGTTAAAATCTTTATGTTCAAACTTTTGTAGGAAATATAGAAGTTAAAATTTGAAATTTTATCTTTATTCGATTTTTTAATGTCGGTGGGCCCATTAAACACAACATAAAGTTGGTGTTGCCTCGCACTTGGTTTCGACCATTGATGAAGAAATCCCTTCTACCAGGGATGATTCCTGATTGCTCATCCTCCAGGGGTATGTTCCCCACCCTCTGTCCCATCCTAAAAACAATTGCCACCCCTAATAGGGGGTGTGCCCAAATTGGGGAGATCTAAAGCCCTGTGAGTACCAAATTATGTGTTACAAAATTATCTGGGGAAATGCTCTTCACCCGTGTTTCACACGAGCTTTCATTCATTTTGTTTTTTCTAAGGTCATCATCTTTTGAAATTTTGCTAACGTCATTTTTTTTTATGACAGATTTTGGTACGCTTTACAATAGAATACGCCATTTCCCACAATTGTTCCAGTTAACTAATCAAATAGCAGAACCTGTTATTCCGCTTTATAATTTTGTCCTATATTGTGCAAGCTTCCCATTAATAGGATTTCCCATTCTATGATCTCACTCATAACATGTACATACAGGGTTCCCAGGTGTGAAAAGGAACAGGACCCAAAGTCGTGATATGACTGAAATATAGTTAAAAGCTACGTTAAATCATATTCACTCACTCACCCTTACAGGGTAAAAGAAGACTGTACTTTAGGTTATATGAAAGAAATCGGTTTGTTGCATAAGTTTTAATGTATGTGCATGTCTTTTGATGTGTTTTGTTGATTAATTCTGGATTGCTAGGTTGTGGACTTGTTTTTGTTAGAATACTTAGAATTTTGTTTGATCGTTGCTATATACATGTATCTGAAATATTGCTGAACGTGACATTAAACCTTAATTCCCTCTCTCTCTCTCTCCTATAATAATATATTGATGAGCTGTCATGATGCTCTCAACTGGACAGGATACTGCACAATTTTTCACGAGTCTAATCTGGGAGAAGTAAAGTGGTGATAATTAGTTGTTTTCTCAATTCAAGAAAGTAATGTTTATCGGACAGGCAGACTATATGCCGATCAGCTCTCTTGTCTTAGATTCTTTTCTAAAGGAGCTCTGTTTATCATTTGAGATGCCGATTTGGTGTGGGCAATTATGGACATTTAGTGTGTGGACAGATGGTCATTTCTCATGTTCCATTCATGCACATTTATCTCCATAGTTTATATGTCAGCATGGGTATGCTGCGCCCAAGTAAATCAAATGGGCATGGTGGGAAGGTAGCTCTAAGCGTCACTCCTATTAAATAGCTGGCACTGGACAAATTCCTATTGATTGATAAATGCTGTTGAGCTGTGTCACTTGTTATTGAGCTCAACAGTTACCATGAATTGAACAGAGTGAGTGGGGCTGATACATGTAGTAGAACCATTTCCACGAACTGATCTAAAAGCTCTGTCATCTTATCCCGAATCTTCATGCAGTGAATGCAAAGAACATAAATCACCCCAATCAATTTCTGGAGATAGGACTGGAAAGGCGCAGTTCATATGTTATATCACTAATAGTTTTTAAGAAAGCATGGTGTTTTATTATATAAACTATATGCGTTTACATGTAGTATTTAGCAAAATTTGACCTCGGGAAGGTCATTGATCATCAAGCAAGAAAAAAATTCAAATCTCCATATGTATTCAGTACGTGTTATGGTTTTTAAGTGGTATACATGTACATGTACGTGCATTTGATGGTCATATGGTCATTTTTAACGAGTATGGTGACCCCACATTTTTTTCCATGGATCATCTTCTCTTAGCCTTATTCAAATTTAAAACAAATGTTCATCCTCTAGAAATGAACGTCCTCTACTGCCTTAAGGGTTGATTAAAATCAAGATGTTTGGTGTAGAGATAACAGATACTCCGGCTAATTAATGTTTTTACCCCTCGCCGTCGTCATGTACGTCTGTCCGTCCGTCCGTCTGTCCATCACACCTTTCTCGTTACCAAGATATCTTTAGAACGACTTACCCTAGGCACACCAAACTTGCAGTGCACATCCATATGCTCATGACCCAGAACCCTATTGAATCTGGACCTGATTGGTTGGAAACTTTGGCGGCCATATTTAATTTATGCAAAATCATTAATCTTGTCTATTTTAGGTACAATTTCTCTGTTCAGTGTGAAACTTGGTATAGATCATCGATGCATCAAGAAACTTCAAAGGAATGACCAAACCAGTTACCCTGATTCGGTGAAAACCTTGGCGGCCATCTTTAATTTATGCAAAATCTTTAATGATATATATCTCTGATACCATTCAAGTGTTCTATACAAAACTTTGTATACAGCATCGATGTATCAAGAGACCTGCAATGTATAACCACATCAGTTCCTCTGAGTGGCGGGAAGGATGGGCGGCCATCTTTAATTTATGCGAAATCATTAATGATCTCTATCTCTGATACCGTTCAAGTGCCCGATGTAAAATTTGGTATATATATCATCGATGCATCAATAGACTTACGATAAATGACAAGTTCTGGCGTTTCTGATTGGGCGGAAACCTTGGTGGCCATCTTTAATTTATGCAAAATCTTTAATGATGTATATCTTTGATACCATTTCAGTGTTCTATATGAAACTTGGTATACAGCATCGATGAATAACCACATCAGTTCCTCTGAGTGGCGGGAAGGATGGGTGGCCATTTTTAATTTATGCGAAATCATTAATGATCTATATCTCTGATACCGTTCAAGTGCTCGATGTAAAATTTAGTACACATCATCGATGTATCAATAGACAGTTCTGGTTTTTCTGATTGGGCAGAAACCTTGGTGGCCATCTTTAATTTATGTAAAATCTTTAATGATGTATATCTTTGATACCATTTCAGCGTTCTATATGAAACTTGGTATACAGCATCCATGTATCAAGAGACTTGCAATGAATAACCACATCAGTTTCTCTGAGTGGTGGGAAGGATGGGCGGCCATCTTTAATTCATGCGAAATCGTTAATGATCTCTATCTCTGATAATTTTCAAATGCTCGATGTAAAATTTGATATACATCATCGATGCATCAACAGACTTATGTCTTGAATACCGGTTTCTCTGATTGGACGGAAACATTCAAGGCCATGTCTAATGGCAAAATTTTTCATAATCTGTATATTTGTCACTTGACTGCATGGTGTTCCTGAAGTCTTGCTTCAGATTGAATACATTATGAATGGCTGGCGCCCAGAGCCGAGGGGTTTTCAGATGCGCAGCTTCGTATTGAAATTGTAATGCAGGGCTTGATTTTCTGCTGAAATCCTGAAATCTGATTCCCCATGAGCACTCTTACAAAATAATTCACAGGAATTCAACAGAGTCCTGTAAAATTTTAGCAATCTACATGGAAATGATAGCTTTGGCAGGGTCAAATATAGCTTTTTAATTTGCGCACCCTTTTTGATCTCTTAATTTGGGATAAATTTAAGATAGTGTAGAAATATAACTAATATAGAGCCACACATACATGTTTGTAGCTGGAATTGGTTGCAAACATGAAATTTCACAATTTCAGGACATTGAAACGAAAATTGAAGTTTATTCAATTAAACAAACTTTTCACAATAGACCAACTAATTTGGACTTTTTTGGACCAGGGTTTATTTTAGGCACCTGTTAACGGTATGAAAAAATGCCTGCATTCACCCCTGTTTGGATTCTCATGGGTTCTTGTAGAGTTCATTTGGAAGAATCTGTTTGATCTCCATAAAGTGAACAGAAAAGCAAGGCCTGAAATGGATGCTTTGGTCATCTTGGTGTTTCCTTTCCTTAATTTTAATATGACTTGAGTTTTTGTATGATGAGCAGTATGCTTCATGAACCACACAATCTTCTATTCCTGTCTGAAATATGTAATCTTGCAAGCAAATTTTGCCCTTCCAAGCTGGTGAAATAAAACCTTAACAAGAAAACCCCCAACAAACCACGCAACAGAATATAATCAGACCCGAAAACATTTCAGGGATGCTTTAGTGGATGTAACCTGGATGCTAAGATCCAGTAAATGTCTGACATTACCTTATTTATTGTCCGTGTATTGATTGGAGACTACATACAAAAGTTTAATGTTCGCATCTGTCTGAGCGGAGACGCCAGGGTGGTACAGTTTCACCGATGTTGCAATTTCCCCAAAAATTATATAATCCCCTTGATTTAGCAATTTCACAAAGGTTTCCTACCACAGAAGAGCCGTTTGGTTTGGGCCCAAGAGTGAAATTAAATCTCATCCTCTCCAATGAAATTACAGTGGGAGACTAACATGCATTATCTCAAAACTTAGAAATCTTTAATATTTTTTTTTGACTGAAGCTTTTCGGGATACCAAGAACATAATTATACAGCTTTTAAGGTGCCGATACAGTGTACATCTATTATGTGAAGAGATCTCTCCTCCCGAGAATAGGAACAATAACATTCTTTGGATGTCAAGACCACATCACTGCGTTCACTGAGAAATCCAAGAAAAACTGCCTCTTTTACATTGATGATGGCTTTACGGTAGACAAAATACTTCATAGGTGTTTGTAAAGTGCCCGAGTCTAGTAAATTTGGAAGAATTATTTGGGACTATGAGGTCGAGTTTGCGGTCCCGTTTGATAAGTATATGGACATGGTGGCTGCATTCAGAGGGTGCTACAAGTATTGAAAAGGAAGCCTCAAAGGAGATTGTTTGACATTGATTGATTTGTGTGTAATTTGGTGTTAGATACATGTATGTTTCATTGTTAGATTTTTTGATAGATTGGTTATGTTCTTCAAAAGAAAGTGATAGCGTTTGTCACTATATTGCTGAAATATTGCTGAACGTGACATTACATCTAATTCTCTCTCTCTCTTACCTATTACATGTGAACTAAGTTAAACTGTTTGATCAGACATTTAGAGCCCTGTGGGGCTTCCGGGGATTGACCTGGGATGTTGTTGTGCACACCGCAGGTCATGGTAAGAATAGGCCTCAGCTCCTCGGACAGCTTGTCGCAAGAGGCGACTGAGGCCCCCGTGTGGTTCCCGGGTGTGAAAAGGAATAGGACCCCACCCGTGTGGTTGCCGGTTGTGAAAAGAAATAGGACCCAACGTCGTGGTATGACCGAAATATAGTTGAAAGCGACGTTAAATCATATTCACTCACTCACTCAGACATTTAGAACTAGTTCAGATAAACAAATTATTCACATAATCATCTTGCGACATGGGAGAGTTGCTTTATTACAGGAAAACCTTTGAAGTGAAAAATCCTGATTCTAAAATATCAGAATCGATTCCTTAAAAGATTTATGACAATTGAACCATACCGCCATATTACAGGAAAATCTTTGAAGTGAAAAATCCTGATTCTAAAATATCAGAATCGATTCCTTAAAAGATTTTTGACAATTGAACCATACTGCCTACTTGTTTGTTTCTCTGCCATTATTTGACGATTCCCCAGACAGGTAGAACTTGATACAGATGTAGAAACCTTATAACAATGCAGAAATGTCAGCTATGGTTGATAGGCATACTCAGTGTATGGGGATAAATACTTAGCCTGTCAGGCAGGTACGTCTTACGGGAGAACATCAGAATTTAAGGATTACCTTCCCTTGAAAATCATATAAAAAAAAGTCATTGAAAAGTCGTGGAATTTGGTCCAAAAAGGTCATGGAAAGTCATGGAATTTGGTCCAAAAAGGTCATGGAAAGTCATGGAATTTGACATCTCAAATAGGCCATGGATTCTAAGTCAACATATTGGTATGATAAATCATAATTTTGGGGAATCAGAAAAACAGTTCCCATGATCAAATATTTGGATCACTTAACATAATGATGTTTTTGAGAGACTAATCTGGGAAAAGTAAAAATCAGATAATTCCTTTCCCAGTTCAGGAAAGTGATAACTCTCAGACTCTTCCCTGATGATTCTTTACTTAAAGATCTCTGTTTATGCCACTTTGGTGTGGGGCATCATTGTCATTTAGTGTGACAACAGATCATTTTTCATGTTCCATACATGCATCTCTGATAGTTTATATGTCTGTGTGAGTATGCTGTCCAATTAAGTCCAGTGGGAAGGGAGGGAGTGAGTGAGTGAATATGATTTAAAGTTGCTTTCAATACTATTTCTGTCCCATCACGATGTTTGATTCATATTCCTTCCTATTCACACCCAGAAACCACAAGGGTAGGGTCCTATTCCTTTTCACACTCGGGAACCCTATGGGTGCCCCAGTAAGTCGCCTCTTATAACAAGCTCTCTGAGGGACTGAGGCCTGTTCTTACCATGACCTGAAGTGTGCATAATGAAACCCCAGGTCAATCGCGGGAGCCCCACAGGCAGGGACCATTTTATGCTGATAATAGGACATTACCATTTGTTGATAACAGGACATTAACAATGGTCAAAGGGACGTGAGTGACTGATTGCACATATTTTTCATGAGATGTTTGTATGAAAGCATAATAACAATTGTTCAAGTATGTTGATTTTCATGTTTTGAAAGTGTTTGACTCGACAGATTCATCATTTTCCAACAACATTTGACTTGTACGCTAGTACATTATACATGTACATGTAGAAATCTACATTGATTATATATTCATGTTCGCAAGGTGTGGATCAGAAAAAGTATGGAACCATCTCTTATCTTCGACATTTTACTGCCATTGGTTACCGTGCAGTTTTATTTTCGTTCTTCATGCTTCATATGTTATGTTGTCATACATGAATACTGATCAGCCATCATGGAAGGTAGCTCCGATTCTGATTGATTAATGAATGCTGTTGAACTGTATCGCCGGCTCTTGTGGTTCAGCACACAAAAAAAAGAACAAGTAGAATACTGTCATGACTTAGACATGCTTATGGTTTTGATAATTCTGTATGGTCTCTGTTATGCGGTAAGAATAAACCATGGATTGAACAGAGCAAGTTAGGCTCAAAGTCACTTATTACGAAGCCCGTTTTTAGCATATTAATAACGAAGCAGAGATTAGCAAGAGTGCGCCTTAAAGTGTGGAAGCGTGTCGAACGGGTCTCGTAACATTATAAAGGACAATAAACATATTCCTGGATCGTGTGGCTAGAAACATGGATGCAAGAAGATCATATTCTGTAAAATAGATTTATTCATACTTACAAAAATATATAACTATGATGAAAAGTATGAACTTCGAGGCATAGCCAACTAGAAAATATACATTTAACTCATAGCTACCAAGCCTAATATTGTACGTCTTCACTGGTCGGAATCTTGAAGTCAACTCTCTGTATGGAGATATCAAACCTGTCTCAATTCAGACGTCGCGGGCCTCAATATGACTGATCAAAGGCGACTCAAAAGAAGTCAGTGATTGGCTGGATAATTGTGATTGACACTTGATAAAGTTGACGTATTCTAGTGGGCGTGGCAACTACAGGCCAGTTAAACAGTTACCGCCGGGCGTATTGCATAATCGTGATGTGTGAAATATGAATGAATATACGTGAGAGATTTAACCCTTAACATACACCTCCCCTTTGAAAAACGCGTGACCCACGCGTGAAGAAAAATTTGCTCTATAGAATATAAAATTATTACACCACGATTAATGAATATGCACCACAGTATACAAGATGATATATAATCCTACCTAAAAGCCCGGAGCGAGAAGAACAATAACAGTTTCAAAAGGAAACTGGATATTTAAGTGCTCCTTGTTATTAATAATTTTAATACTCCCGCCCCAAAAACCTGAAGCTGTATTATCGGTATATTGTATCTTCAGGAAAAGCGTAAAGTGTACAATTATTCT
>JAVTVY010000475.1:0-35748 GCA_036873755.1 Hanleya hanleyi
AGTGCCCCACAGACGGGATTACTGCGAGACGCACCGAGATTTTTCTCTGCAGCAATACAATGCCCAACACACGGCATTACTGGGAGACGCACCGAGATTTGTCTCTGCAGCAATACAATGCTACACACACGGCATTACTGGGAGACGCACCGAGATTCGTCTCTGCAGCAATACAATGCTAAACATACGGCATTACTGGGAGACGCACCGGGATTTGTGTCTGCAGCAATACAATGCTCCACACACGGCATTACTGGGAGACGCACCGAGATTCGTGTCTGCAGCAATACAATGCTAAACACACGGCATTACTGGGAGACGCACCGGGATTTGTGTCTGCAGCAATACAATGCTCCACATATGGCATTACTGGGAGACCCACCGAGATTTCTGCCTGCAGCCATATAGTGCCCCACAGACGGCATTACTGGGAGATGCACCGAGATTTGTGTCTGCAGCAATACAATGCTACACACACGGCATTACTGGGAGACGCACTGAGATTCGTCTCTGCAGCAATACAATGCTAAACACACGGCATTACTGGGAGACGCACCGAGATTTGTGACTGCAGCAATACAATGCTCCATACACGGCATTACTGGGAGACGCACCGAGATTTGTGTGTGCAGCAATACAATGATAAATTATTGGGAAAATAATTCGCGCTAAATACATGTATTGTGTGCCATTTATGTATTACTGGAAAGTACAATAAGCAAATAGAAAAACAACAACAGCACGCTAACTTATGGCATTTGAAAAAAATGATTCTATTTTATGTTACAGCTGTGTAAATATTATGGTCGCAGTTTGAACATGCGGAAAGTACTGTGCAGAGTTGTGCCCCTTGATTACTGCGAGGCGCACTCCTGGGAGACGCACCGCTACTGCCAGACGCACCGGCTGCAAGCTGCAGTCATCCCTTATTCAAATTTCCGAGGAATCCGACAAAGCATTTAGGAGTTATCGCTTACGAAGTATTTGCACGGACATCCACTAAAGATTGGAACAAGACCCAGTGGCGCCACCTACAGGCGGACCTTGCTGAAACGTAATACCAACAGACGTCTTGTCGCAAAGAATGCAGATGCCAAATTTCGGAGGAATCCGACAAAGCATTTAGAAGTTATCGCTTACGAAGTATTTGCACGGACATCCACAGACATGCACGGACACATAGAAGCAAGAACCATTTTAAAGTCCCCGGCCGCGTTGCGGCGGGGACAAAAATTTGGTGGGTTTATTTAACACACCCAATAATGTATAGTACTGTATGCGCTACCTCTGAGGATCCTAAATCAACTGAGTTCCACAGGCTGTTTCATCCGAATACAAAATTCCATCAATCATAACAGAAATATAGCGTATGTCAAAAAACAGCGTATTTTCGATTATATCGTCCAGTGAAAACCCCAAGATCGGCTATTCTTGAAATTTCTGTACTTGGATAAAGCAATAGGCATACTAAACATACCTATAATTCTAAATGACCCAGAGGTTCGCAATGTGAGTCGTCCATATTCATGTATACACCTTGTAGATATATTGTGAACATCCTTTCAGAAAATACATAGGTATAACCGAATTGAGTTGGAGGTTTCACAACTGTTGGTGGAAAAATGGACCTATTGTCTATTCCAAGCATATCCGAAGAATCAGTGGTGTGCAGCCTTAAGGGTATAATAATGCAGTCCACACCAGTGTATGCTCCATTGCGGAGCGAAGATATGTTCTTACGATAAACTGTTTACTTTTCGCCTGCTTTTATTTCATTTCAAGTAGTAATCTTGGAGTTAGTTGGAATGAAGACCACGAGTCCAAATGAAAGAATCAACCATGTATCAATTGGTATGATAGTAGGGATATTTTATACGCAGATCTATACATGAGTTATCTCCACATGGACTAACAAATGGTTGCAGTGGTTGGATGGAGCTCTTAGGCGATAAGATTGTCAATATGAATTGCTTCAGAACGAAACCCATCAGCAGCTTGAATAGGTATATACGAAAAACACTTCTTGTCTGTGACGGTGATGAAGACGATTTTATTTAAATCCAAATCTTGCCATCTTCAGTTGTATAAAACTTGATTTATGATTGATCAAACTGTGTTTCCTCGCCTATTTTGGTATTTTTGACGCATTTGAAGGGAAGATGTTCAACTGTAGCAAATATGACACCTCAAATCAAAACCAGTCTTATAGTTCTCTCACATAATGAAATTTCATTCCTGATAAATTGTGTGAAAATATGATTCTGGTTTGAGATGTCATATCTTAGGTACCTGAGAACATCCCTCTATATATGTCTCTATTAATGATATTTATATATGTATTTATATCCTTATTAATGATATACAGAAATTGTGTAGTTAATACATTGTTAATAAGAGTGCTTTATTATTTACAAGTCTGAGATGTTTATCATTTATGTATGCTTGATACGAGTACATTAATTCCTTCCTGAAAATACAAAATGATTATGAAAATCCTCTATATATCATTCCTGGAAATCATATCTGGAAAACGTGATTTCGAGAAAACAATGAGCCGGAATGAGTCGGGGATGTCGATTCGATACAAGATAGCTGGCATAGAGTTTGATTCAATTTGATCTGACACAATTTAGCTTGTTGGATTCAAAGATCATTCATGATTATTTAATGATTGGTGTCTAATCGTTTTGTCACACTGGCATATTGTTAGCCTGTAAATCTTTCTGTAGACTACACTTGAGCAAACATATGTAGGAGGCTTAATATATTATGCAACTTCTTAGCTGATGTCTTCTCTTCTCAAGATACAAGTGTGGCTGATGAATCCAACATTTATTTCGTCACTGAACTTTTAGTGATTAGTGGTGAAATGACTGGGCTGGAGTAGATAATGGTTCTGTTTCCGTCAACTTTTGTATAACACTGGAACAAAGCCCGCCTATTTGCCATCAATTTAACACTTCAATCAGTTACACAACAGAAACATAGCATTCTGACTAGGACTCTCACTGAGATTATTGTACCAGTGGAGATAAGATAAGATTTATTGACGTAAAATTATACCCGCAGGGGTTAAAAAAACGTGAATACAAACAGTTTCAGACATATACATGTAGAAGACAGACACGGATGACGGACAATACAAAACAATATACAAGACAAATTTACATTAAAATGTGCATAATAAGCGCTCACAAATCTATGGGACTTGCACTTACTGGTAGTCTTCAATGCACAGCCACGTTTAAATAGGGTATATTGTATGCTATATAAGGGAAATTTTTAACCATCTTTTAACTGGAAACAGTCGTAAACAAAATGGGCTACATATTTAGTAATTTGTGGATTAGTGCAGGATAACAGCTCCACAAACATGTCATCAGTGCACATAGATTTATCGCTTATTAGGTTCGCCAATTCAGCCATTAGTTTTGTCCGACGCTCAGAAAATTTGCAGCAGCTAAGAAGGAAGTGTTTTTCATCCTTTTCATTGTACCAAGTAACAAGATCATATTATACCGGTAATATAAGTTATCCTGTCACTGCGAGTTTGATACTGAATTTTACCTTGTTTCCGGGCGAAAATACCACACGACCGCGAATGTGGCATTCGCCAGGAAACAGGATAAAATCCAGTATCAAACGAGCAGAGACAGGATAACGAATTTATTTCTACGAGCAGCGTTTAAACTCTGGAAAGAGGCGAGGTAAAGTGGATCTAAAACTTCAAGTTGCTAATCAGACACGACAATAGTGACAATAAAAACGGCTGGAGACGCGTCAAATATTTTGAAATATTCGGGATCAGCATTGTAGATTTGGTCATATTTCATACAAGAAATCATGACTTCTGCTCAAAATGATAAGTCAAAAGACCGTACAGCGCTGGAGTTTTATCGCCGACTCTTTGTCGGATCGACCGAGCTGGGGTCGAGTCGACGAAAAAGACTGCAAAGTTTGCGAGGAGAAAACGTCTGAATATAGTCAATCGTGAATTAAACAACGTATTCCAAAAATATTTTCTATCTGTTAACAGTATTTTGATTCATGTAACCTAGAATTGTACACGTCAAATAAGAATAAACGCGAATATCAGGGGTAAGCTCCCACAGCACCCACATTGTTTGTTCGGGAAGTTAGCTGCCAGTTCACGATTCACAATTTGCTATTCGGTTGTGAAGCTAGATGCCAGTTCACAGTTCACGATTAAAGGTATTCTAGCGTCTGTAGACACCCTTCCATGTGGTTTACAGTCACCAAACTTGGTACACATTTACTACGAGACAACAGCTACATGATGGTGAACATGAATCGTGAACTGGCATCTGAATAAGCAACTGTGTTGGTAGACACCCTTGCAAGAAGTTTAGAGCCACCAAACTTGCTACACATACACCTACCCGGTGGTACCGTTATAGTTCCACGATCCACCTCTATGCGGCGAATAGGTAACTGGCATCTGAATAAGTAACTGGGATGGTAGACACCTTTTGACGTGGTTTTGGTCACCAGACTTTGTACAATGTGCATATATACTAGGACACACTATCTACATGATGGTGCCATTATTTCCACGACCCACCACCAGGGGGCAAATAGGCAACTGGCATCTGAATGAGTAACTGGGCTGGTAGACATCCTTGCATGTTCTATAGAACCACCACGCTTGGTTCACATATACTACGAGACAATTATACCTACATGATGGTACCGTTAGTTCCACGATCCACGGCTAGGGGGCGAATAGGTCACTGGCATCTGAATAGGTAACTGGCATCTGAATAAGTATTTGGGATGATAGACACCCTTGCGAGTGGTTTAGTGCTCCCAAACTTAATGGTACAAATATACTACGAGACAATACCTACATGAAGGTGTCATTAGTTTCACGATCCACCACAAGGGGGCGAATGGGTAACTGGAATCTGAATAAGTAACTGGGTTGCAAGTGGTTAGAGCCACCAAATTTGGTACATATATACTACGAGACAATACCCACATGATGGTACCGTTAGTTGCACAATCCACAGCTAGGGGGCCAATAGGTAATCGGCATCTTAACAGGTAACTGGGCGGGTAGATATATTATGTGTGGTTCAGAGCTACCAAACTAGTATACGCATATACTATAGCAACTCCAACCAAGCTCTCAGATTGAGATTACTCCGCCAATACAAACCTTCTTCTATCACTGTAATAGCCTCATTATTCATTAACAAAATATCCCCGATTCACTGATAACGAGTTTATGTTGTTGATTTTTGTTTGAGTTTCGCATGAATATAGTCCATGCGCATGGAACTGCCGTAGTGTGTGATGCAATGGATGCTATTACTAACTGTGTAGGGGTGACAGCTTGTTAGGCGATCATATGTCGACTGGACAGCTTTGTCGCTGAACGCAAATCAAAGCGCCAGTTAATTGTTCTAGATGGGCTATAAAGGTACATGTTGTTATGGCAGCCTTTCCGGTATTTCAAGCTAGTTAACGAATAAAGCAACGAACCTGCGGTTTGTCACTCAGATGCCTCTCCCCCTAAATCACTGTGCTGTATGGAAGGTCCCCTATTCTCATCGAGAATTGACCAAACGAAACGTCAGCTTCGCCAGTAGACTGTTTCAATCAGCTCCGGAGACCACACCGAAAAGTTGTCTAATATTCTTCGGAACTGTGCTAGTGCATTCCACTGCGGTCAGGGGTCAGTTGGACCCCTGTGATGAGGGTGATACTTTGGTCGAGCGACCGGGGTCGAAAAAGAGATAAAATAGGATATACCCCTCCCCAGAGAAGAACAAGACAAACTGATTTTAATTGATAGTTCAATATATAGTGATTATGAGTTACCGGTGATGGTGACCAATTTAATTTTTAGCCTTGTTTTTCATGTTTACCATGGTAGAAATGGCAAAAAAAGATGGGGGTTTTGGATGAAAATGAATTCTTCATCGGAACACATGTGAGAGATAAAACTGTCTCAGTGTATAGTTGATCAATTCTAGTTAATCTCAGTCTATTTCTACAATCTAGAGCAGAGTATCATGGTAATTCAAGATATCGGCCACATCAGATATGTCGTAATTTTTACATTTTATCCGTTTATTTCATCTAATTTTGCACATGCCTTGAAACTATGGTATATACAATGGAAAACAGCTTGTAGTACATGTTTGTAATATAGATTGCTTCTCTATGGTAACAAAATTCTTCTCTGCGAATACATATATGCATTAATAAGAAGGATAATGAATCAGATTGTAAATTAATCATTTAATATGTAATTCCACATAGAGGTCTGTAGTATGCTCTGACAGAGCAATTTCTCTGCACGTTATGTATGGGAAAGAAACATCACCAATGGAAATTATATAAGCTGGCGCATTATTATTCAGTGTTGACCTATTTATTTCGAATATTGTTCGAATATGACTCAATAAATATGAGATATATATATACGCCCAGGTATACAATGCGCATTGAAATACATTCTTTAAGTGTACTTTAAGAATTCACTATGTTCCTCTGTGTAACAGAATGGGAGAAATTCTGTATTGATAACAATTATATGACAGCGTCTAGACTTGAATTTTGTTGTGCAATGTTTCGGCAGAGTCACAAAGAAAACACTTGGACCGTTGCTGTTTATCACCTATAGCAACGACAATTTGGCCTGTAGAATGCGCCTGTATGCAGACGACATACGTCTATACAAAGAAATAAACGACAGTACTCACTCGGTAGGAATGTATTAGAAGCTCCACCCTGTGAAACTTAACATGGTATACATATCTCTCAAAAGCTGACATGGGACAAACACCTAGAATATGTCAGTAAAAAAGTAAAATCGGTTGTTAGGTATGTTGCGATGTTTTTTACCTCAGAAAATACCTCAGATTGGCCTACCAATCTTTTGTAGGATCCACTTTAGAATGTGGATCGACTGTGTGTTCTTTATCAAAATAAATCTGAACAACTTAGAAAATATACAAAAAAGAGCGGCCAAACGCCTAACTGGTAATTACAGAACGGAGGGGTTATCTAAGTTGTCAGAACGTGTTACCCCATCCTTTTACCATTTTGAAGGTACTAAAATATGTTTAAACTAAACTACAGAACTGATTATGATAGATTGTTACAAAAGAGTGGGCTACACTAAAGCAGAGAACAACCAATGCTATAGACTAGTCAGTTGTTATAAGATGTTCCATGACTTTATAGACATAAAATGTTCACATTTCTTCTCACTGGCACCTGTTACATCGAACCGCACCTACCACCCTTTTATTTTCTTGATGTTATTATTTTACACATGTATACCTTAGTACATTATTTATCTTATTTTCATGCTACCTGATGATATCAATTTGTATGTATACGATCTGTATTTTTAACATTATTTATCTTATCTGGGTGCCTATCAGCCCAGTTACTTATTCAGCTGCCAGTTCACTATTCGCCCCCTAGCGGTGGATCGTGGAACTAACGGTACCATCATGTAGATATTCTGTCGTAGTTTATGTGTACCAAGTTTGATGGCTCTAACCCACTTGCAAGGGTGTCTACCAGCTCAGTTACTTATTTCTGATGCCAGCTCATATCTCTTGATATTGTTATTTTACACATGTATATCTTAGCACATTATTTATCTTATGTTCATGCTACACCTGATGATATCATCTGTATTTTTAAAATTATTTATCTTATCTTCCTTATTTATCAGCTACATATGATAGTATTTTAACTATCTTTTGTGTATAATATATGTACCTTTGTTTTCATTTACATTTCAACTGTTTTATTATATTGTGTATATATACTGTTATCTTCATGAATGTATTTGTATATATTGTTGAAGGGGGGGGGGACTTTGACAGGCTCCGACCCATTTAACGACCCTAACTCATGTCAAAATCACTAAGTCAATAAATAAACAAATTAATATCCCCTATTCACTCGAAACCCGTTATTTTGTTAATTTGAAACTAGACACACTCGAAATCAGCAATATATACTATAATGTGACTATATTGTTGTTTCAGTTTCGTCTTAAAAGAAAAAAAAAACTGTTGTTCCAAGCCGATGGTTTGTCACAGATCCACACCTCTAGTTCCGATTGTCAGTATTTCCGCTAGCCTCTTCTAGGAAAGCGTAAGTCGCGACATGTTATAATTTTCAGCTGTTCTTAAAACAAAAATTAATGTTCCTTTTTCTAAAATTACAGATTACAGAAATGAACTTATTTTTTTACCTATCAGCCAAAAGAATGGTGGCTTTGTAATAGTTTCTAAATGACAAAAAATATCTCCCTAGTTTAAAATTAATATACTCTACATAGAGAGAGAGGGAGAGAGAGAGAGAAAGACAGAGAGGGAGCGTTCGGATTTGATACATTGAGCGGGGTATCTGCCTTCGGGGAGTTAGCAAAAATAGGTACACAGCGAATTAACTTGAGAACAATCGTGCCCCACTAAATAATATAGGCATGGAACTCACAAAAATCACAATTCCAGTTACTTGCCGATGTCGGGATTATATTTTGGGCTGTCACATGTGTATTCGATGAACGATGCCAACACATGGTACACGCACATCAATCTGATCGTCTGGGAAGCTTAGAAACGGTCAGATCAACGATAATGAAACACTGCTTATTGAGACGGAGACATCCTTCGAGATTATCGGTAAATTTTTTATCCATCTAGAAAACTGGAACATTTCAATCGAGATAGAATCAGGAGAAAACCGGGACACGCCACCAGGGCTTCTGCCCTCCCGGTTTCAGCGGACAAATTTCTTGGGCCTTCTCGAAGTGCATCGATTAATTGAACGAGACTCTTTGTTTTATTCTGCTTCTGAATTGTTGTGCATCGTGCCCATGGTAGTTGAACTTCTCTAAACAAATACCCCCGCCTCTACCAGCCCAGTTACTCATTGAGATTTTAGTTAGCCATTCGCCGCCTTGCGACGGATCGGGGAACTAATGGTACCATCATGCAGGTATTATCTCCTAGGTTAAGTGTACCAAGATTGGTGGCTCTAAACGACCCATTCGGACGTCAGTTTCACGTCGCACCCACCAGTTGGACGCTCCCCCCACGAGAGCTTCAGATTGATGCCTCACTCGACCCATTCGGACCAAGAGTGGCCCACCTCGACCCCAAAACGTCCCTTCCAATGCCCTTTTCCCACAATTCCGTCTGCGCATGCACAGAATGTTAAAAACGGACTACACACTAGTCCAGTCGAATGGACCATCACCAATGCTTCACGATGACACATCATACGACCCAATCGGACCACTATGGGTCCGCTTAGACCCCAAAACGTCCATTCTAATACACTTTCTCTACTGCACATGCGCAGAATGACGTCAGTAGTTAGGAGGACCTAGTGGAACCAAGTACATCATGTGACCTGGTCACATGACGTGACGTCATCATTTGGTACCAGCCGATTTTGGAGAAAGAAAGGTCCCGCATGTAGAAATACATGTATATTCTCTCATGTTAAAATAGGTGTATATTCCCCCAATACATGTATGCTATGTTAAACTCAGTGCATGTACTTTAAGGAGGGGGTGATTACAATGGAACGGTTATTTGTGGATGGATGAATGCTTCAACAATGGATGGCCTTGAAATAGTTGAATAATGTTTAACAAAGAGTCATAGGCTCACACAAGGGAGAGATACATGTATATGGTGTGTGTGTGAAGCTATGCGTTTAACTCACAATACTCCCCCCCCTTTCACAAATGATAAAAAGGTAAAACGGTGTGTTTCTAATTCTATATTTAAAATATATTAAGTTAAATATATAAGGGATTTTGTATGTTTAAAAAGATAAAGTGTATACTTCTAATTTGCAGGGATATTCCTAATGATTTTTCAATGTATATTTTTGTTCATGTGGGTGTTTCTGGTGTTTTAAATTGGTTTGTGCTCAAAATTACAAGCGTCTGGTCCGTCATTCATAATTCTGCCGTCGTCCAATAAATAATATCCGCGTCCATAATCCAAAGATCTATTCCATATTCCATATAACAGTATTAGCACCAAATTCAAAAAGACAATCATAGTATACATAAACATAGGCATGTTTCCTGCAAGAGAGAAGCGGTCAACAGTTTTCAATGATGCCGGCAAAAGTTAGAAGTTCCTCCTTCGAAGATCTGGTTGGGACTGTACTCTGAAATACGGCAGCTACTTAGATTTCTCCATTTACAGTTTTAATATTACGATATTTCCGTTATTTTGGAATTACACCATCTTAACATGGCAGTGTGGCTGACGTCACAGGAGCTACGAAGTAGGGTAGGCATTATAGCTCCGACGCGCACTGAACTCTTGGAAATCCTCCGCCCCAAGTTGAAATCCTGCCTGTATTAAGATGGGAACAGCTCAAGTCCGAATCATCAGTGATTTTCATCAAAAATCACCAAAAGTTTTCATCAAAGTAGGTCAGGTCAGAACTTGCTGGTAACAGTCTCCTAATACACCTTCATGCAAAAAAATCAAGGTTCTAATGTCATCGGTTATCCTTATTTTGCCGACGAAAGGATTCGAATGGACTCGCTGACTACCGGACAATTTGCAGATGGTAGCCTACTTCGTAGGAATATATCGGTTTTTATATTACCTACTTTTGGTCCGTCGAAGTGTGCACTGGTATTCAGAAAATTTGTAAAGTTACCGATACATGGATCACTTTTGCTATGAACAGTTCACTGATACACGTAAACCTGAAGACAAGCGAAGTGGAAGATCAGTAACACGGCTAGTATTTCCATGTTACCCCAATGTTCTGGGAGCAACGACGGTACGACCACTGGTTTGGAACGGTGTGACAATATAAACGCATTGTCCTTACAGCCGGTTCTGTGGAATGAAAGGCCCGTATGTTGAAATACATGTATAGTCTTCCAATACATGTATGTTATGTTAAACACACTACATGTATATAACAAAGAAGTGGATGGTTACAATGGAAGGTTATTTGGGGAGGGATGAATGCATTTAAAGAATGGATGGCCTTGAAAGTAGTTGAATAATGTCTAACAAAGAGTGGTAGGTTCACACAAGGGAGAGATACATGTATATGATGTGTGTGTGTGTGTGGAGCTATGTATGAAGTTTAACCTGGACACCCCTTCCACTCAATTGACATACTCGAAGTTTAGGCTGCATGAAAAGTTAAAATAAAAAGGTAGCCTTAAATATAGATAGGGCAAGATTTGTCTCATTAACGAATGAATACATTGGACTTGTAGAGGGTAATAATTTACGGTATCATATGGTGTTGGTTTCTCCTGTTTTAAATTGTTTCCGCATAATTAGATATTTCTCTTTCGGAAGATTTGACTGGACCCGGTTGGGGCTGTACTCTGAAATACGTGAGCTACCTAGATTTCTCCATTTACAGTTTTAATATTACAATATTTTCGTTATTTTGGAATTACACTATCTTAATATAAGGGTTTTAATATTGCCTATACGTTTGATCCGGCGAAGCTTTAATTCTTTTCAAAGTTACATGGAAAACCTTCGCTCTGAACAATTCGCTATATGTACACCTGAAGACTACCGAGGTAGATCACTAACACGGCTAGTTTTTCCATGGTAGCCCCATGTTCTGTGGCAATGGCGGATTAGTACGTCCTTGGAATGGTGTGGTAATAGAATGCGTTGCCCTTTACAGCCCCATGTATTTGGAATAAAGGCCCCTTAGATCAAATAGCGACAGAGCCTGAGTACATGTATAAACTCCGCACGGCCTCTTGACGACGAGTATCAAAAGCAGAAACACGGGAAGAACAAAACAAAAATGGAATATCTTAATCATGTAGAATAATATATGGTGTTGAAATAGTCGACGACCGATATAAATTCCTGACTTAGTCCCCCTGGTCCTAACTAGGGTCTATTACCGATGACGAGCTATATCTTGTACCTTATACCGTAAATTTTAACGAAAGAATATTTTCTCGTAATTTTCTTGGGTTGAAAAAGTGGAAGCGGATAACTTCTAGCAAGCCAGTAGCCTTTACCCCTCGAGTATTGTATTGTAAGGAGAAATCCGTAGCCATTCCATCGCGTCCGCTCAATTTTACGAATCAGACATTGAAAATGTAACTGAATATCGGTTGTCATGTTCAATACGACATAGCTGTAACTGGAGGTGAAATTTCCTTCAGTAAATGGGTTCAGTGAATATCTACACAAACTTAATGTACCAGCCCTTTGATTTGATCCTATGTTACCCAATCCTCCCTATGGAAATTTCCATGATTGAAATAGTTTATAAATAAATAAATAAATACTATCTGCGTGGAATGCGATTCAAGAAAGGTTTTTTTAATATGTTTAAAGCGGTGTGAAATGTGAGAAGAAGAATTGTTCCTGAACACATCCACCTTTAACCCGACATCTGCCCGATAATATAATACGTGTACACATGCTATACGCCCAGAGCAGTGTTTCGGATATTTTCGGGCTATATCTATGATATATAAACATATCCCAGGCATATCCTCATCAGGGGGGGCCGTAGAAAACTCAAAATTCAATATATGACCTAGACCACATGCTTACTTCCGTACACCTCGCCTAATCCATTGGCGCACTCTCAAAGCTGAAAGGGTATACCAGAAAAGAAAAAAAACAACTAGGGGGTATCGGGCGTGTGAAGTGTCGAAGACCTGTTCCGGTCTATTGACGCTCAATTAAAATGGACTTTGTTCTATAGGATAATAAAACAGATCTCGACAGTTGTTCAGTCGGGAGTATATGGTACCTATCCGCGAAAAGATACACGTGTCTGGGAATCTGACATTATAGACCTCTGTATTTGTCAGACCATGATATGAAATGTCCGCGAAATCTAAAATTATAACCCCGTGTACGTCTCTTCGTAGCATCTGTATACACCTCTTCGCCTCGTATCCTTTCTTGGATAGATAAGAAAATGCATCAGTACCTCTAAGTAAGCCCGTGAGGACTCATTTCGGTTTCATTTTCAGTAAGGAAAAAATCTTTCGCCATGACTCGAGCTCCACCACTAACAATATTTATTATGTAGGAAAATGCTGAGGTTAAACTCAAACACTTCCACTCGGACTGCGAGGCAAAAGTAATTGCGAATTAGAAAGATTTATGTTTTTTCGCGATAGATGAACAGAATGCGTCGCTTCTGTAAACGAAGCCATAACAAAGACAGCAATGTTGGTTGTTCTATGCGAACTCAGTCAGACAAATCATGAATGTTAAGAAAAACAAAATTCAAATACCGTGACAATCCTATAAATCCGACCGCAAAAGCCTTCTCGTCCTTTCCATTCAAACTTCAACAGTAGTGTATAAAGGCGAAATTTGGTCGCACTTCTGTTGATACGGAGGAAAAATGGCCGGAGGAAAAAGAGAAGAACAATGGGAGATGTTTGACCTATGATATTTGACCTCGGGTTACTCTGTCCACGTGGAGAAAGGACTTCGGTCGAGTGATGGATTGTGTGAATGAAAAAAAATTATGAATTTTCCCGGATCACTAAATAGCGAAAAAAACGGATAAAAACAGGAGAAATTTCACTCACCTAGCTCTAGGTGGGGCAACATTGATCCTAATTGTCGCGAAGGCTCTCGACGTGATTGAAAGCAGAGCGAGTTTTAAAGAACGTCATCGACGTCCAATTATATTAGCATCGGATTCTGCATAGCCACGAAATAATAGACATCAGACTTATTCTCTCGAAAGAGAAACGATCAACAGTCTGGAATAACGTCAGGGAATATAGGAACACTATTCTCTACCCGCCGACAACACCAGTCCTAAGGCGGTAACGCCCGTTAACGCTCGCCACCGTCAGTATGAACGCCCGTTAACGCACGCCAACGCCCGTCTTGACGCCCGTCGACGCCAGAGAGAGAGAGAGAGAGAGACCGCGCGTTTTGTAAATTTTACCGCGCCGGATGTTACATCATACCTATGGTCGGTGAGCCCTTATGGGCATGTTTACTGGTCATTAAACTACAGAGTGACATTAGTCTGAAGTCCCCTCTTATCAGTGCACGATGAAAAAACCCTCAATGTCGTACTTCATCACCATTTCGGCCATCTTCGTCATCTTTTCGTTTTCTCAGTGTTTAATGAGAACCCATCGTTGATACGTTATACGTCAGAAGCACCGTCGTATATTTCCGTCATTTTCCTCCTTTATCTTTGTCCGAAAATAAGCAGTCATAGTTATGCGTCAGACTCGCTTTCTGTCAGTGCGGGATACTCCAATGGCAGCATGTCCTTGAACAGCTGTTTTCGCATTTTGACAGCGTTTTTCAGAGCCTCCCTGGGGGGTAAACCCACATCTTCTTCCAAGTAGCGCTTCGTTTTCATGATGGACCTATGATTATGATCTCTCTTCATTTCAATAGGAAATAAGTTATACTGTTCGTAGAGGGTCATAGCAGATTTTCTTATTCGAGGTAACATGTCGATGTACGCCCGCTGTATTGCCTCTTCGTCCGGTCCCTCTGCCTCGATAGTCTCGGCGTGTGCATCAATAGCCTCATTCACAATGAGATCCCAAAATGACGGCTCGCTGCTGACCATATCTGAATCGTTCAAGTTCTCGCCTTCACCGGTCGAGCTATCATTGTCCGCGTGGGAGGATGAGCTCCCATCCTGGGACGACCGAACACTGTCGGCGTCAGAGGGCGAACATTCATTATCCGTACCAGGTGACAACACCTCACTATCCGTACCGGCGGACAGGCCATCAGTTTCCCCTTCAGCCTCTTCATATCCGTGAATATTTCTCTGTGTCTCAGCATATCGTAGTACCTGGTGAACTTCCGATCACAAATAGAGCAAGTCATGTTGCCGTGTTGAACGACACTGGAGAACTGCGTTAGTCTTCAGACAGCGTTGCTTATATGGATGGGCATCAAAGCGAGAGAAATTTCGGCGTTAAAGAATTTGAGCGCATGCGCACTCGTCAGGAAGGGCGGTTGGACGATCGATTATGCGTTATAGCTTTATGTTAGGGCGTTAAGGCGTTCAGATAGAACCTTAAGCTCTTGAGACGGCGTTAATGGGCGTTCAGATGAAGGGTGGCGTACGTTAACGGGCGTTAACGCCCGTCTTAACGTCCGCCAACGCCCGTTGACGAGAGAGAGAGAGAGAGATAGGGAAAGAGAGAGACCTAGGCGTCGACAGGCGTTAAAGGGCGTTCAGATGGAGGGTGGCGTGCGTTAACGGGCGTTAACGCCCGTCTTAACGCCCTTTAACGCCCGCCGACGCCTAGGTATCTCTCTCTTTCTCTCTCTCTCTCTCTCTCTCTCTCTCTCTCTCGTCAACGGGCGTTGGCGGACGTTAAGACGGGCGTTAACGCCCGTTAACGTCCGCCACCCTTCATCTGAACGCCCATTAACGCCGTCTCAAGAGCTTAAGGTTCTATCTGAACGCCTTAACGTCCTAACATAAAGCCATAACGCACAATCGATCGTCCAACCGCCCTTCCTGACGAGTGCGCATGCGCTCAAATTCTTTAACGCCGAAATTCCTCTCGCTTTGATGCCCATCCATATAAGCAACGCTGTCTGAAGACTAACGCAGTTCTCCAGTGTCGTTCAACACGTCAACATGACTTGCTCTATTTGTGATCGGAAGTTCACCAGGTACTACGATATGCTGAGACACAAGAGAAATATTCACGGATATGAAGAGGCTGAAAGAGAGGCTGAGCCTGTCAGCTGAGTCTCTCTGGCTGGAGTACTGAATGTTCGCACTCTGACACCGACAGTGATCGTCCCAAGGCGGCTGCAATCTGCTTTAAGCGACCGAGAGAACCATCATTTTGGGATCTTATTATTGATACGCGCCGGGCTCGGGCAGAGAATACATCATGCTACCAATGAAAATGTATATTCCGCTGACATGTCTGTCGTAACAAGCACAGAGAGAGTGGCGCTGTCAGTACGAAAACAGCTGTTCAAGGACATGCTGCCATTGGAGTATCCTGCACTGACAGAAAGCGAGTCTGACGCATAACTATGACTGCTTATTTTCGGACAAAGATAAAGGAGAAAAATGACGGAAATATACGACGGTGCTTCGGACGTATAACATATCAACGATGGGTTCTCATTGAACACTGAGAAAACGAAAAGATGACGAAGATGGCCGAAATGATTGAGATGGCCGAAAAGTACGACATTGAGGGTTTTTTCATCGTACACTGATAAGAGGGGGCTTCAGACTAATGTCACTCTGTAGTTTAATGACCTGTAAACATGCCCATAACGGCTCACCGACCATAGGTATGATGTAACATCCGGCGCGGTAAAATTTACGAAACGCGAGGTTTCTCTCTCTCTCTCTCTCTCTCTCTCTCTGGCGTCGACGGGCGTCAAGACGGGCGTTGGCGTGCGTTAACGGGCGGTCAGACTGACGGTGGCGAGCGTTAACGGGCGTTACCGCCTTAGGACTGGTGTTGTCGGCGGGTAGAGAATAGTGTTCCTATATTCCCTGACGTTATTCCAGACTGTTGATCGTTTCTCTTCCGAGAGAATAAGTCTGATGTCTATTATTTCGTGGCTATGCAGAATCCGATGCTAATACAATTGGACGTCGATGACGTTCTTTGAAACTCGCTCTGCTTTCAATCACGTCGAGAGCCTTCCCGACCATTAGGATCAATGTTGCCCCACCTAGAGCTAGGTGAGTGAAATTTCCCCTGTTTTTATCGTAAAGTCCGTTTTTCCGCTTTTTAGCGATCCGGGGAAATTCATAATTTTTTCATTCACACAACCCATCACTTGACCGAAGTCCCTTCTCCACGTGGACAGAGTAACCCGAGGTCAAATATCATAGGTCAAACATCTCCCATTTTTCTTCTCTTTTTCCTCCGGCCATTTTCCCTCCGTATCAACAGAAGTGCGACCAAATTTCGCCTTTATACACTACTGTTGAAGTTTGAATGGAAAGGACGAGAAGGCTTTTGCGGTCGGATTTATCGGATTGTCACGGTATTTGAATTTTGTTTTTCTTAACTTTCATAATTTGCCTGACTGAGTTCGCACAGAATAACCAACATTGCTGTCTTTGTTATGGCTTCGTTTACAGAAGCGACGCATTCTGTTCATCTACCGCGAAAAAACATAAATCTTTCTAATTCGCAATTACTTTTGCCTCGCAGTCCGAGTGGAAGTGTTTGAGTTTAACCTCAGCATTTTCCTACATAATAAATATTGTTAGTGGTGGAGCTCGAGTCATGGCGAAAGATTTTTTCCTTACTGAATATGAAACCGAAATGAGTCCTCACGGGCTTACTAAGAGGTACTGATGCATTTTCTTATCTATCCAAGAAAGGATACGAGGCGAAGAGGTGTATACAGATGCTATGAAGAGACGTACGCGGGGTTATAATTTTAGATTTCGCGGACATTTCATATCATGGTCTGACAAATACAGAGGTGTATAATGTCAGATTCCCAGACACGTGTATCTTTTCGCGGATTGGTACCATATACTCCCGACTGAACAACTGTCGAGATCTGTTTTATTATCCTATAGAACAAAGTCCATTTTAATTGAGCGTTAATAGACCGGAACAGGTCTTCGACACTTTACACGCCCGATACCTCCTAATTTTTTTTTCTTTTCTGGTATACCCTTTCAGCTTTGAGAGTGCGCTTTTACCTCTTACAATGGATTAGGCGAGGTGTACGGAAGTAAGCATGTGGTCTAGGTCATATATTGAATTTTGAGTTTATGTTTATATATCATAGATATAGCCCGAAAATATCCGAAACACGGCTCTGAGCGTACTTAACATGTGTACATCTATTACATTATCAGGCAGATGTCGGGTTAAAACTGTGGATGTGTTCATGAACAGGCACCGCAAATATGGCTTTTGAATCGTCCACAGATATGTTGTTATAAACTATTCCAATCATGGAAATTTCCATAGGGAGGATTGGGTAACATATGATCAAATCGAAGGGCTGGTACATTAAGTTTATGTAGATATTCACTGAACCCATTTACTGAAGGAAATTTCACCTCCAGTTACAGCTATTGGCTGTATTGAACATGACAACCGATTTTCAGTTACATTTTCAAAGCCTGATTCGTAAAACAGAGCGGACGCGATGGAATGGCTACGGATTCCTCCTTGCAATACAATACTGGAGGGGTAGAGGCTACTGGCTTGCTAAAAGTTATCCGCTTCCACTTTTTCAACCCAAGAAAATTCCGAGAAAATATTCTTTCGTTAAAATTTACCAGTATAAGGTGCAAGATATAGCTTGTCATCGATAATAGACCCTAGTTAGGGCCAGGGGGGCTAAGTCAGGAATTTATATCTGTCGTCGACTACTTCACCATATATTATTCTACATGTTTAAGATACTCCATTTTTGTTTTGTTCTTCCCGTGTTTCTGCTTTTGATACTCGTCGTCAAGAGGTCATGTGCTAATTTTGGGTCTATACGAATCGGTAGAGGAGTTTATACATGTACTCAGGCTCTGTCGCTATTTGATCTAAGGGACCTTTATTCCAAATACATGGGACTGTAAAGGGCAACGCGTTCCTATTGCCACACCGTTCCAAGCGAGTGGACGTACTAACCCGCCATTGCTCACAGAACATGGGGCTACCAGGGAAATACTAGCCGTGTTACTGATCTACCTCGGTAGTCTTCAGGTGTACATATAGCGAATTGTTCAGAGCGAAGGTGTTCCATGTAACTTTAAAAAAATTCTGAACACGAGTGCAAACTTCGTCGGATCAAACGAAAAGGCAATATTAAAACACTTATATTAAGATAGTGTAATTCCAAAATGTACTGAGTTTAACATAGCATACATGTATTGGGGGAATATACACCTATTTTAACATCAGAGAATATACATGTATTTCTACATGCGGGACCTTTCTTTCTCCAAAATCGGCTGGTACCAAATGATGACGTCACGTCATGTGACCAGGTCACATGATGTACTTGGTTCCACTAGGTCCTCCTAACTACTGACGTCAGCCCCACGTCACACCCATCCAGTCGTATGCTTCCTCACGAGGGTTTCACACTGATGCCTCACTCGACCCAATCGGACCACTAGGGGCCCACCTCAAGCCCAAAACGTCCACCCCAGCGCTACTTGCCCAGTGCGCATACGCACAGTGACTTTTTAAAAAAAAATCACCGCTTAGCTTCGAGACCCAGCCCATCGTGTTCTACGTGGTGAGACGAAAAAATCAAGATCCCACAACCCATGCCGCAAATGAGCATGTGTGGGTTTCCCATTAGGTTAAACATTGCATACCGCACATGTCCAGCGTGGGTTCCCGATTGGACTGCCCTCTGGTAGATATATTTTCAACCTTGCCTAGTATGGGGTGACTCGTGGCGTAGTGGATAACGTATCTGCTTCTGGAGAGAGCAACCAGGGTTCGAGTCCTGCTGGGACCCTTTCTCTTCTCCCACTGTATGGCTATGACGAGGGTTCTTCTATTTGCCATTTATGCTAGGCACAGTACTGGCGATATTGTTGGGGACCCTGTTCCATGCATTCCATTGATGCTTTGGCATTTAAGGCTTAATGACCCTTATATTCTCCCGGAGATGGCCGGACATTGCCGGAGATGATCGGGCATTCCCGGAGATTCCCGGACATTGCCGGAGAATCTCCCCCGCGTCTCGGAACTACTTTCTGTCCGCGGAAGCTTCTCCCCGCCACTGCATCACCACCGGACCGCATCATCGCGGAGGACCGCATCACCGCGGAGGGATACATGCCCCCAGGGGTCACTTCCGGTCACGTGACGGAACTATAGTGACCTTGACCTCTACGATCACGTCAGCACCACGTGACACCACAAAAGTAGGTCAATAGAGTCCCAGATCATTTTTATCTACTACATGGTGGTGGGGGAGGGGGTAATGTAAAACTAGGACTACATGTGATGTTCGAAGACTTCAAAGGCCGAGTGAACAAATGGAAAGCGAACTGCTTTTTTAATGAAAATATGAAAGACAATTCAGATCAATGATTGAAGTCTTATTTTTTTCGCCAAATTTTAATAGGACATTTCATGTGGGGAAAATGTCGCGTGGGGGATAGTGTATTGTGGGGATAAGGTCACGGATTCGGATATACACCATGCACATTTGCATTCAGTCGCCGCTGTCAACCATATTGGGGTTGAAAAAAAAACGCTTTTTCTAAATTTACCAATAAACTAACATCACATATTAGACAAATAGACTTGACCTAATGTATGAAGATTTTTTTTATACTAAAATGGTATCAGCTAAAGGAGAAGTTTGGGTTGTAGACTGCACATGCGCACTTTACATGCGTAAAGGGAAAATCCCAATTTCGGAAGAGTAGAGGGGACCCGCATACACTACCTCATAAAGGCGGAGGGTCATATTGAAGCTCTTGGTGTGACGTCATACAACCCTCATTTACAACCCACATTTCCTTTTCCACATTCCCTCCTCCACAAATCCTCAGAGATTTGCGCTTTGTATACTACTGACGCAGTGGGGCGTGCAGTTCCTTTGTCAGCTTCACTAGACTAACTTTTATTCCTATTCTTCAACGTGGACTGTACTAACGATATGACATGCTTTCAAAAGTTGACAAAATATGATTTAGGCTAAATTCTTAGAACGGTAAATCGTGCATATTTATTTATTTATTTATTATTTATACCTGTTATTGTGATTGTACGGTCTCTGATTTAAAATGTAATGCACCCGAAATCACAGGAATATCACTGTCTAAACATTCTCTTGTAGGACCTACTGCATTCTATAGTTCCATTTGGACATGGCTGATATAAAGATACAGATATCAGGGCATGGTTGAAAATTGGGGACTTCGCCCATTCAGATTTAATTTATTTTGTCTTGCATAACTTGTTAAACATGCCGATAAGTGGGCGTCATCTTAGCTTATCCGATAGACAAATAATATATTGCCGTTTATCTTTAGACACGAGATTATATCTTGGGAAGACGGTTGTATCGGGGATTATTAACTGTAAAAGTCGCCGGTTGTATGCAGGCCCGACCTGTCTGTCAATCAGGATTCTTATCATATTATGTTTATCAGGCTTACTTATTTGTCAACCAATCACAACGTACATACGTTTTCGCCTAGACAATAGTACGAATGTGCTGCATGTGTCATAACCATGCATACAGTGTACAGCTAGAATCAGTTCACTAACTTTGCTTGTGGGAAAAGTACAGGCAAGAACAATTTCTCGCGTTTGGACACGTTGGAGTGAGGAGACGGTATGCTGTTGGATTTTTTTTCAGAAATAGTCAAATGGGACCTGTCGCGGCCGCGTGGGTTAGCGCACGAAATCAGTGATACTACATATCTAGTTCATGTTGCATATGGTTCCCAAAAGAGCACAGAGATTGAAATATGTGTAAATTTCACCAAGGAGACAACTTAAACATTTGTATTCAATTTCTTCATCACCCAGAGTGTGGGATACTCGGATATGGATAGTAAATTAAGGCCGCATTTGTGACTAATTTGAGACAAGGCATTTGATACAGTATGAAGTTTTATTTCTTTTGTATTTTTCTATAAATTATATAACGTTGGAATGTGTAAAACTATGATGTTATGTATATTACAAGCGAATCACGTAGCTTATATTGTTCGTTGTAATATATTACATGGATTCCTCGTTCCCATCGTATGCTGCAGGGTGACTCCTGAAACGACGAAGTGGAAATCGCCAAGAAGTGGAGCTTTCTAACCAATTCATTGGGGTTGTTATTGTATGAAATACGCAAAGAAACCCCACACAGTTTCCCTTGCACTTGTCGTGTTATGCCACGTATTACACACTCACACTATCCACGAGAGCGTGTTGTTTGATCTAAATTAAAATATGTACCCTACCCCCGGTACATAACAAAGCCATAGCACATTTCCAAATTTGCATTATTTTGCAAAATGAAATATTAATATTAACAAAATTTAAAGGAGTTTAAAATGTTGGTAAATGAAAATATTTCCAATATGTTTGCAGCACAGTCATTCCTTAACATTTGCATATATTTGCAATATATACCAAACTGGTTGCAAAAGTTCAGTTCTGCCATATATTTGCTGACCATATAACACAAAATAGCATACCCGTATAATCATCAGTGAAAGGGTCAGACTGAATATTTGCTTTCGGCGAAAATATGCATATATTTACCAGACGGTGAAATAACATAGAATGCTTCATTTGGTTTTCTTTACATTCTGGATGAAATTAGATGAAATCTTAATATTTGCCGTGTATCAGAATTACCATTTCCTGATGTCAAATCTTAATATTTGCCATATAAAAGAATTACCTTCTTATGAGGTTTAAGATCATAATGAGCAAGTATCAGACATACCTGTTGGAGGAAGTCGATTGATGGAACTTCGACATTTTATTTCAGTGATAGGTTAAATTTAAATAAATATCCATATATACGAATGCTTTGTCATACCTATTATTTGATTAATATCTAAGGCAGTCTTGCCATGAATGGTTATTTTACATTCCATGCTGTATGGGAAATAAGTTGATACTAAAATATTGTGCTCTGTGACCATGCTATTTTGGATAGATGAAATATAGGATGGCATATATATAACATATACCCCGTAAATGTATTTGTCATCTTGGCCTCTCCAAGCTGCAATGTACGGGTCATACTCTATTAAATACAAACATCCACACTAGAGGGCATTTATGTGAATCAATGCAAATAGTGGCCTTTCCCATTGATAAGCAATACATTTACCCAGTACGTGAAATCCGTCTTTTTGTGTAGTGTTGAGAAAACATACCGTCCTGGTTTTGAAGAACTCAATAATACAGTGGTGTGTAACCGTAGAGTGGTAGGTACCGGTACTATAATCGATTTTACGCGATTGGTGGGGCTGCGTACGGGTCTTTACGCCCCAACTACGTATAGGCAGGGTGAGTGGTTTGGCGCCGAGGCCTTGATAGTATATAGAATAGAACCACCAGAGCTAACAGAAAAGAAGAATTATTGGTACAATCAAATGAATCATGTATCTCTTGAAAAGTAATAATATTCAAACAAATTGACTAAATGTTTCTATTCAGAGGCAGCATTGTAATGAAATGTATCTTTGAAAAGTAACAATAATATATTATTATTACAAACAAGCGGTGTATCTGTAACTATTGAAAGGCAACAGTGTTAATAAAGGGACTGACATTGAAATTATATTCATATGGTTTGATGGACTTCTGGTTTCGTCAAACGAGTGTGAGAAAAATGAGTGTAGGCCTAATAAAAATCAGATGAATGATCACGAGTATGATGATTAATTTCTCACATCACAGTAACGTTGCAAATAATCTAAAGATACTCAGCAAAAATGTAAGGGTGTGATACAGGTTTTGTATCACATGGGTGTATCACATTGCTTTTGGCCGCTGAAACATAGGCCTATTTATTCAAGCCTTCTTCAGTCCTCTCGATATTTTCCGAATTAGTAAATGCAGGGATTTGTTCGGTTTAATAGTCCCATGTATATAGTTTTTAACTCAAAAATGCGAGGTTTTAGTCATTTTCGTTGTCTGCTTGACGATAGCCAAATTATTGGACCCTCTCCTGTTAATATCCGTTAACATGTCGGAGCGCCAACCTGCAACCATTTCGGTCATCTATACGCGGTAAGACTGACCCTGGGGTCGTGTGTATCCATTTCAGACTACTTTCGGCAATTGCAAGAGGGAATTTCCATAAATCAATACCACGTGACTTCGTCAGCCAATCCGCTAAAGTCTACCGACGTAACCCCAACGTAACCCGCCATTTTCGAGTCATGTGATGATCTACTTGTTCAAAATTACAGATCTACCACACCTCTTGGATGATACGAAAGTTATTCATACCTATATATTTTGTAAGCCCATGCAATATCTGTTTCCGAGGTATGTATGAAAACCTGTAATTTAGCAGAGTTTTGGAGTCTGTTCTTCGCCGGATGAAGGCCGAACACCGGATATCGCTCCGCGATAATGGAGACACACGATTCGCAAGCCATCTTATGAGCTATAATAAAGTACGGACGTATGGGTTAAAACCACTATAGAAACCACGCACTCATTGGTTTTGAAATAGTTCGGGTGGTGGACCTGTGGTCATTGAGAAAGGATCGGAGCCTCCAAGAGCGGAGGGTGAGTGGAGAGACGCAGAAAATCTAGACAAGTTTTGGCCATTATCCGTCTAATTCAGCAAAATCAAACCGTTCGCACAAGCATTATACCCCAGCTCGTTAGTTGGCATAATAAATTCCAGTTCTGCGAGCTCGACGGACGTTACTCTGACTCTCGAGATGTTTGAAGCTCGTTCCAAATAAGCACCATGGTGCTAGTACACTGCCAACAATATAGCAAGGATATGTCATTGAAATCTTCACAATCATATTTATGAGATTAAGCACCATGGTGCTTGTACACTGCCAGAGTATTATGACGATATATCATTGAAAACTTCATAATCATATTTATAAGATTAAGCACCATGGTGCTAGGACACTGCCACAGTATAGCGATGATATGTCATTGAAAACTTCACAATCATATTTTTGAGATTAAGCACCATGGTGCTAGTACACTGCCACAATATAGGGAGGATATGTCATTGAAATCTTCATAATCATATTTATGAGATTAAGCACCATGGTGCTAGTACAAAGCCAGAGTATTATGAGGATATATCATTGAAAACTTCATAATCATATTTATGAGATTAAGCACCATGGTGCTAATACACTGCCACAATATAGCGAGGATATGTCATTGAAATCTTCATAATCATATTTTTCAGATTAAGCACCATGGTGCTAGTACAAAGCCAGAGTATTATGAGGATATATCATTGAAAACTTCATAATCATATTTATGAGATTAAGCACCATGGTGCTAGTACACCGCCACAATATAGGGAGGATAGTCATTGAAATCTTCATAATCATATTTATGAGATTAAGCACCATGGTGCTAGTACACTGCCACAATATAGGGAGGGATATGTCATTGAAAACTTCATAATCATATTTATGAGATTAAGCACCATGGTGCTAGTACAAAGCCAGAGTATTATGAGGATATATCATTGAAAACTTTCTAAACATATTTATGAGATTAAGCACCATGGTGCTAATACACTGCCATACTATAGTGAGGATATGTCATTGAAAATTTCACAATCATATTTTTCAGATTAAGCACCATGGTGCTAGTACACTGCCACAATATAGGGAGGATATGTCATTGAAATCTTCATAATCATATTTATGAGATTAAGCACCATGGTGCTTGTACACTGCCAGAGTATTATGACGATATATCATTGAAAACTTCATAATCATATTTATGAGATTAAGCACCATGGTGCTAGTACACTGCCACAGTATAGCGAGGATATGTCATTGAAAACTTCACAATCATATTTTTCAGATTAAGCACCATGGTGCTAGTACACTGCCACAATATAGGGAGGATATGCCATTGAAAACTTCATAATCATATTTATGAGATTAAGCACCATGGTGCTTGTACACTGCCAGAGTATTATGGACGATATATCATTGAAAACTTCATAATCATATTTATGAGATTAAGCACCATGGTGCTAGTACACTGCCACAGTATAGCGAGGATATGTCATTGAAAATTTCACAATCATATTTTTGAGATTAAGCACCATGGTGCTAGTACACTGCCACAATATAGCGAGGATATGTCATTGAAAACTTCACAATCATATTTTTGAGATTAAGCACCATGGTGCCAGAGTATTATGAGGATATATCATTGAAAACTTCATAATCATATTTATCAGATTAAGCACCGTGGTGCTAGTACACTGCCACAATATAGCGAGGATATGTCATTGAAAACTTCACAATCATATTTTTCAGATTAAGCACCATGGTGCTAGTACAAGGCCAGAGTATTATGAGGATATATCATTGAAAACTTCATAATCATATTTATGATATTAAGCACCATGGTGCTAGTACACTGCCACAATATAGGGAGGATAGTCATTGAAATCTTCATAATCATATTTATGAGATTAAGCACCATGGTGCTAGTACACTGCCACAATATAGGGAGGATATGTCATTGAAATCTTCATAATCATATTTATGAAATTAAGCACCATGGTGCTAGTACACTGCCACAGTATAGCGAGGATATGTCATTGAAAACTTCACAATCATATTTATGAGATTAAGCACCATGGTGCTAGTACACTGCCACAATATAGCGAGGATATGTCATTGAAAACTTCACAATCATATTTATGAGATTAAGCACCATGGTGCTAGGACACTGCCACAGTATAGCGATGATATGTCATTGAAAACTTCACAATCATATTTTTGAGATTAAGCACCATGGTGCTAATACACTGCCACAGTATAGCGATGATATGTCATTGAAAACTTCATAATCATATTTATCAGATTAAGCACCATGGTGCTTGTACACTGCCAGAGTATTATGACGATATATCATTGAAAACTTCATAATCATATTTATGAGATTAAGCACCATGGTGCTAGTACACTGCCACAGTATAGCGAGGATATGTCATTGAAAACTTCACAATCATATTTTTCAGATTAAGCACCATGGTGCTAGTACACTGCCACAATATAGTGAGGATATGTCATTGAAAATTTCACAATCATATTTTTCAGATTAAGCACCATGGTGCTAGTACACTGCCACAATATAGGGAGGATATGTCATTGAAATCTTCATAATCATATTTATGAGATTAAGCACCATGGTGCTTGTACACTGCCAGAGTATTATGACGATATATCATTGAAAACTTCATAATCATATTTATGAGATTAAGCACCATGGTGCTAGGACACTGCCACAGTATAGCGATGATATGTCATTGAAAACTTCACAATCATATTTTTGAGATTAAGCACCATGGTGCTAGTACACTGCCACAATATAGGGAGGATATGTCATTGAAATCTTCATAATCATATTTATGAGATTAAGCACCATGGTGCTAGTACAAAGCCAGAGTATTATGAGGATATATCATTGAAAACTTCATAATCATATTTATGAGATTAAGCACCATGGTGCTAATACACTGCCACAATATAGCGAGGATATGTCATTGAAATCTTCATAATCATATTTTTCAGATTAAGCACCATGGTGCTAGTACAAAGCCAGAGTATTATGAGGATATATCATTGAAAACTTCATAATCATATTTATGAGATTAAGCACCATGGTGCTAGTACACTGCCACAATATAGGGAGGATAGTCATTGAAATCTTCATAATCATATTTATGAGATTAAGCACCATGGTGCTAGTACACTGCCACAATATAGGGGGGATATGTCATTGAAAACTTCATAATCATATTTATGAGATTAAGCACCATGGTGCTAGTACACTGCCAGAGTATTATGACGATATATCATTGAAAACTTTCTAAACATATTTATGAGATTAAGCACCACGGTGCTAATACACTGCCATACTATAGTGAGGATATGTCATTGAAAACTTCACAATCATATTTATGAGATTAAGCACCATGGTGCTAGTACACTGCCACAATATAGCGAGGATATGTCACTGAAAACTTCACAATCACAATTATGAGATTAAGCACCATGGTGCTTGTACACTGCCACAATATAGCGAGGATATGTCATTGAAAACTTCACAATCATATTTATGAGATTAAGCACCATGGTGCTTGTACACTGCCACAATATAGCGAGGATATGTCATTGAAAACTTCACAATCATATTTATGAGATTAAGCACCATGGTGCTAGTATAATGCCAGAGTATGGCGAGGATATGTCATTGAAAACTTCACAATCATATTTATGAGATTAAGCACCATGGTGCTAGTACAACACCAGAGTATAGCGAGGATATGTCATTGAAAACTTCACAATCATATTTATGAGCTTAAGCACCATGGTGCTAGTACACTGCCACAATATAGGGAGGATATGTCATTGAAAACTTCATAATCATATTTATGAGATTAAGCACCATGGTGCTAGTACAAAGCCAGAGTATTATGAGGATATATCATTGAAAACTTTCTAAACACATTTATGTGATTAAGCACCATGGTGCTAATTCACTGCCACAATATAGGGAGGATATGTCATTGAAATCTTCATAATCATATTTATGAGATTAAGCACCATGGTGCTAGTACACTGCCAGAGTATTATGACGATATATCATTGAAAACTTCATAATCATATTTATGAGATTAAGCACCATGGTGCTAGTACACTGCCACAATATAGCGAGGATATGTCATTGAAAACTTCATAATCATATTTATGAGATTAAGCACCATGGTGCTAGTACAACGCCAGAGTATAGCGAGCATATGTCATTGAAAACTTCACAATCATGTTTATGAGATTAAGCGCCATGGTGCTAGTACACTGCCACAATATAGCGAGGATATGTCATTGAAAACTTCACAATCATATTTATAAGATTAAACACTATGGTGCTAGTACAATGCCACAGTATTGTGAGAATATGTCATTCAATACACTACAATCATACTTATGAGATTAAGACCCTTGGTGCTAGTACGCTGCCACAATATAGCGAGTATTTGTCATTCCAAATTATATAACTATGCTTTGGACATTAAACACCCTAGTGCTGGTGCACTGCCACAATATAGCTAGGATATGTGATTCCAGATTATATAGCTATACTTTTGGCATTAATCACCATGGTGCTACTACACTGACACAATATAGTGAGGATACGTCATTCCAGATTATATAACCATACTTTTGAGATTAAGAAGCATTGGGACGATTCACGGGCGTATAATGCATGAGCTGGTATTGCTCAGATGGTAGGAGCTTATCTGTGGATTAGAGCGGTTGTAGGTTCGGTTCCCACCGTCGATAAGTTATTCTTTCTCTAGAATACAATTTCCCAGTGAAAAATAAACAAAAATGGTTAGATTTTATCCAAATCTGATCATGACGAAGTTCGCAACAGAGTCATAACTTAAAGTTGCTGAAATGTCACAATAGGAATGCTTAGACATAGATGCATATAAAAGCCTATAGGCCTAGGCTGGAAGTTCCACTTGTAAATGGTCTTCAGTATTCTTGAACAGCACGTCAGCTTTTTTAAACATAAAAGTAAGTGAGAACAACCTATAGAGGAGGTAAACAGCTTTCCTTATTGCCCATCTAAAAGGAAACAAATGTCTCTTCTTTGTTTTCTCAGGAAAACATGTCTAAGTTGCAAATCAGGAAAAAAGATGTTCCAGCGAATTATTAGAAAGGAACCGGTTATTATTCCGTCATATTCCTATCTTGAAATCCATACCACTGATCAATATTCTTTAGCTGAAATTCTTTTTCTAAGACATATGCCTAGAGTTTTCCAGTCAGGTTTTGATTATGACTGATAATTTTAACACCATGTGTTAAGCGGCGTTCACAGGTCTCATACATGTAGCGAGTCAGGGTCAAACAAAGTTACGACTTTTAGCGCTAAACGATATATTTCTATCTTGAAATCCATACCACTGATCAATATTCTTTAACCCTATCTGGCCTGGGCTTTTTGGGACCTGTCCAGGCCTGGGGGGGGGGGCCGAAATGGCCCCCCCTAATTATTTTTCTTACCCCTTGAGATAGGGAGCCGAAACTTATTACACTATACCCCTGGGTCAAGCTCTACCAGAAAATGTGAAAAAATCCAAGATGGCCGCTTTGATGACGTCACAGTGACGCCATTTTGAAAAACGACATTTTTTGGTCAGATTTTCCGAATTTTTTATTTTTGCAATTTCTCCACAAAAACTGCATGAAAAATTAGCAAATATTAATGTGATATGAAATAAAATAGTTTTTGCCCACATTTCATTGCGGAAAAGCAGAAATTTTGAAGAAATATGACAAAAAATCACTTTTCTGGTACACCACGTGGCCGCCATCTTGAATTTACCCATGATCCTCTGCTCGGGGGGTTATGAAAATAGGCTCAAAATGACTCCAATAAGACAAATGATAAAGTCACGGAGTTTCAGCTCTCCATTTTTCGCCGTTCCGGAGATGGTGCAGAAAGTTTGGTAGGGGGGCCATAATGGCCCCCCCCCCCAGGCCAGGTAGGGTTAACTGAAATTCTTTTTCTAAGACATATGCCTGAAGTTTTCCTGTCAGGCTTTGTTATGACTGATCATTTTAACATCATTTGTCACGCGGCGTTCTCAGGACCCATACATGTAGCTGGTCAGGATCAAATAAATTTACGACTTTTAGCGCTAAATATCTTGCATACTACGATATTATTTTGCTATCAGTATGCAACATTTCTAGTGCACACACGAACAACTCTCTTAATGACGTCAAAAACGCCGAACATCGATTTATTTTATTCTGAAAAGAAATATCTGTTTCGTACAGACAAAATACCAAAATTTTATAGAAGTGTGAGTAGTGTAAAAACGCCGGTTAGGCATCACATGTTAAATGAGAAGAGGGTATATATAAGGTATAGGCCACGTCATTCAACCTCTTAAACTTTTAGTCTCGTGAACTTTTGCCCCCCTTTGATCCTTTATTCTCGTGACCTGTTATCCCCTCTATTGCATGAGGTGGATGAATTGTCTATTGTTACTGTCGGGAAAGTAGGTAGATTCCTGGATGGTATGCGACATTGTCATGTATTGGTATGGATATTGCGTGAGGAAGACCGCGACCTATCCTACGCGGTTGATGATATTCTTATCTACGCTAATTAAATTGAACAGGCGTGAATTTCGTTGCACTCATTTTAACCCGTGTACATATCATTCCAGGCAAGCATAGTACATGATTTATCCTAGCGTTGGATGAACGCACATCGGCCGATCGATGGATATCCATTGTTAGTCGGTTTGCCTCAGTGGAAAGAGTAACAAATAGTGGCCTTGTCCGCCGAGGGTAAGTCCGTATGACTGAGTGACTGATACATATTCATGTCCGTGAATCCCTTCGCGGTTAAATGTAATTTGTTAACTCTGCGGAGGCGAATGGTGACGTCCCTTAAATCGTCGTACCAGTGCAGTCGTACACTATATCACCATGTGTTCACATGCAAGTACGGGTATATAGGTGATGTAACTAAATTTGGAAGAAAACGCGCATGTGCAAATTATATCATATTAATGCTCACTAATTCGAGTATCTCGAGACAAATAAACATATTAGTAACGCAATAATGGCGTCATATACCGAAAGTAGATATATGTATCTTCTGAACGTATAGCACGACTGTATCGAGTAGACTAAGCGCATTCTAGTAGAAAACGTCGAACGCAACAGATCATCACTACAATAGCAGTATCATGTCAGCAGACGAATACATTGGCAACGATCATAACTGGATAAAATTATACGCAGGCTAGACCTTTTTTAAGACAAGAAGCTCGTGCGAGAAGGAGACTAGTCCAACTCAAAATGTTGTAGAACGGGCTAAGTCAGAACTCGAAAGACAACGCTAGAAAGCCAGCATTTAAGTATCGCAACCAAGCGTTAAAAGAAAGCGGAAATGCTCTCTCTCCTATGCTTGCGCGATAGAGCCTAAGCAACGCGTGAAGGGGTCACGATTGGACATATTTTAATATATCAAGTGATTATATATTGCGTTATTCACCATTGCAAAACATCAGAGTCGCATATGGAGGGAGGGAAAGATGGAGGAATGATTGGAGGGAGGGTGGGAGGCATGAATGATTGAAGGGGAGGGGGAAGGGAGGAATCATTGTAGAGAAGAATGGGAAGAGGAACTACCGGTCGGAGGGATGAAGGAATGATTGGATGAAGGGGGAGTTGAATGAATGATTGAGCGGGAATAGCATAAAAATTGCCAATTGCTCTTGGAATCAGTCTGTACTTTAGCAGTGGGGTAGAATTTCAGAAAATGTTTACACGCCATGATAATATGCTGAAATACGTTCGTATAGTACATACACAAGAGAGTCATGCTACCCATTCAGGGTCACGTTCGGAACACACAAATGAATTATAGATGAATCATTGTAAAAGGAAGAAAGTATACATCCCAAGGAGGAGTAGGTCCAACCTACTGATATGCGGACACGTATTAAATGTAAAACGTGGAACCACGGTTTACCTTTAATACGTTTCCGCATATCAGTAGGTTGGACAATCTCCTTGGGATGTAGATATTTTCTTCGCAGACACTGTCATCATCTGTATAGTAATTTCCTTTTACGTGGATTCCTCTCATCAATCATTTCCGTATTCTGTCCGAACATAACCCGTTTCCCATATGTACTGCAAGATCTTCAACAATCTGTTCTCGACTTGAAGAGAAATCACATCTTGGAGTTGGATTGGATATTATGTGTGACACCGGAACTGGTAAGTTTTGGCCTTGTGCCGGCTAAATTACGGATTATACACTGGCGCTGGATAGGGTTGTTGGAAATGCCCATGAGTGATTTCGTCGTCTCCTGGTACTAATGTTGTAATAAGTCTGTCATTCCCCTCCGTATGTGGTTTCAAATCGTAGAATAGCTTTCCATACGGACGAGATGTAAATTCGTGAAATTTCACCATGAACCAAGATATATTCCAAGGAAAGATTCGTCTCCCGAATGTTCTAATTTGCTGTCTAGCAATACGGTTATTGAATAGAAACAAGTACTTCCACTTTAGTGTGATATCTCGAGATGCCTTGCCTTGTGGAAAGAGATTCTGAGGCATATAAATTATCGATAAATTTCTGTGACATGTTTATCGATTTGTTTTGTTTTGTCTGTTTTTTCGCTTTTTTCAAATACATATTTTAATATATCTATTTATGGTACCTTGAACGAAAACGAATCCACTGTTTTCAAAGTCACCATGTCTGCCACATACATGATACAATGTATATGAAAAGTCAAATCAGACAAAACTCCCATTTCAAACGTCCGGGATTTTTGCAATGTAAGCTCTACTTCTGGCTTGAGAATCTTTGATCAAGGGCGCTTTACTTAGTCGAGCCAGTTTCCAAAGTTAATTTTTTCTGGTCAGTCTGCCCATTTTAATTAGGCTTCTGCAGTGGATAGGGGGGAGGGATATGGCCTAATGTCACACTTAAGTTTGTTTCACTCATATGATGACAATCAGTTCGGTTGGTGGAGAAAGGTAGAACCACCGCCCATCGGCAAGTAACTGACGAACTTTCACACATGGACCAGCTGGGTTCGAACCCGTGCCGGTTCAGCGGTGTGAGGCTAGCGGTCACCAGCGAAGCGCCTTAGACCACTCGACTATCGAGGGCTCTGTAGTGGATGGAGCTTGTATGAAAGTCAACTTGTGGACCTGTATTTCGTCGAGATATTTATGTCATTTTTTTATTGTCATGGTATTGTAGACACTGTGGACATTTCTAGAATACTATAGAGCTACGTATTATGTGGGTCATCCATTTGGAATTTTCTCAAAGCTGTCATGATCGATTTATCATAATTGCAAATGGCCGACGCACGAAGAGACCCGTATGACGAGGGTAATTGGGTCGCAGTGCCATCTGCCCAGGCCTACGGTTGTATACATACTGTATTGTGGGTTAATTATTTCGAGCTTTCTAGAAGCTGTTGTGGTGGTATCTGGGTTAGATCATGCGTCAGTGCTGTACCGGTGGAAGTTTCTTGATTTGATAGAATAATTTCGAATGCCCGATAGAGTATAAATAGCCGGACGTTCAGAGAGCGAGGAGGGATTCAAACGGCTGCTATGTGGGTGCATTAGATTGTGCTACTGGATATTACCTTAGCATGAGATTACTGACTGCTGGATTGTATATTCCTGTGCTTTGACCTCTGTGTTATCTACGTGATTGAACTGTCGGAGATTGGACCCTTTGCTGGGCTTGTAAACAACTGAGTAGTGTTGGACTATAAAATACAGGAACGCGATATCTGCGCATCGGCGCGGACTGTATAAAGATTTGCACGTCAGTACGGACTGTAAGAGATAAACCGGTATAGCATTGAACACTGAGATTATATTTCTCATTTATTTGCTGTATTGTCCTAGCTTCATTTGTATATGATTTTAGTATTGTAAATACATATTTGATTGTTAATCCTTGATTTCACAAAAGCTTTCTGTTGCCTTTTTCTGTTATCGTTTAGACGTAACATTATAAATGAGAGATTCTGAAGGATCTTGGCGCCCACCATTGTCCGATAATTGTAAGCTAATGACAAGACGATCTTTTTGTCCATTTTTACTAGAACAAACGATTGATTTGTAACTTTGTTTACAGAATTTCGAATCTGCGCAAAAAAAGATCGAAAAAAGAACACTTAAAAACATCAATATATAATATTTCTAAGTTTCAAGATTTCTAGAAACTGTACTTATGTCGGTTGTTATAGTACAAGAGAAATGAGCAAAGTTAGTCTGAAAGTCAATGTACCTGTACGGAGGATCCTTCGACTTCGTTTTGTAGTATATTTATTTATTTTATTTTTTGCACGTGTCATCATTGGGTCCTGGAAGCGAAGGCAAATCTCTTTGACAATTTGGCATACTTAAGGTTTTATAATTAAGAACGAATGCTAATTCTGTTCTGCTTACTGGGATAGTTTGAGATATCTCCTTTAAGATACCATTCTCGAAAATACTAAGATGGTACAACAATACTGAAGAAGGGATCCGGTCCACGCAGTAATGCTGAAACATCAAAAGTGTCGAATCCTGATTATCTCCCTTGTATCGTGACATGCAGTAGTCTACAGTTGTCGAGTTGTGACATTGTGTCACAAGAGTGACGTCCCTTCATGTAGCTAACCCGCCGGCAGACGAAAGGGTGGGGAAGTTGATTTGCAACTGCACAGACTAAAGAAAACTGATTTAAAATTTGAAGAAATACATTTTAATTCCAAATCATTTGAACTCCTTGATATGGAAGGTGAAGGTATGGATATTCTCTATAGTCAATATATAGAATATGCCCTACCGTTTGATCCGCTGACTCTTGTGATGCAACGTCACAACTCGTGAATATCGTATTAACTTGAACGTAACTTGCATTTTTCGAATAGGAGTAAAAAAGGTATCTTGCACAACTAGGCCCCATGTGGGACCCGTGTCCAAAATTTCAGGAAGATCAATGAAATATTTCCTGAGAATTCACGATAACAATGTTTCAAGGGGAAATCCAACATGGGCGAATTTAATGTTATTTCTCTGACCAACTTTCATTTATCTATGTCAACAGAAATGGCATATTTTTGCTCCTGCAATTTGATCTTTCCTTTTTTGCTCTGCTGGTGTTAATATCCAACGAATTTTCCACAAATTTCAGAATATAATCATTGTGTTAGGGCAAAATCAGGTGTACAAAAATGGTTAGCCTCCTAGGAATATTTCTATTCAAAGTCCTTGGTCATCTATCTGCCCCCTTTCCCATCAATATACATGTATGGAAGGCAAAATAAGCTTTAGATTTGCCTGTAGAGGAGTCAATTTTCCTTCGATCTGTCACAAATTTCACAATCTAGTCTTAAATTCATTGTACATCATTAACAATCAAATATTCTGCTGAATTTAATGTTATTTCTCTGACCGAATTTCATTTACATGTATGTATGATAAACTTAACAGAAATGGCATATTTTTACTCCTACAATTTGA